>PYSP01000500.1:0-17201 GCA_003049395.1 Pseudohalonectria lignicola | reverse complement strand
CCCCCAGTCCGCCCAGCCTGCTCGCGAGGCAGTGCAGGACCGTGCGGTCCTGGCCGTCCCGGACGGTCACGTCGGCGTCCTTGTCGAGCAGCGTCCAGGCCAGCACGTTCCAGCGCCAGTGGCAGTTCAGCATCGCGGTGTGGAGCGGTGTCCGCCCCTCGATGTCCTGGCAGTTGGTGTCTGAAGCATCCAGGGCCAGAAGGCTGGTCACTGTTGCGTAGTGCCGATTCCTCCTGTCCCCGCTTTGTCTGTCATTCGGGTCATGCAAGGTTGGGTCTTCGAGGTCCGGACGCTCCTCGGCAACGGCCCGGTGGAGCGCCGTCCGCCCGGTCGCATCCCCCGTCCTGCGGTCGGCACCCATCTCGAAGAGGAGCTTCACAACCGAGCAGCGACCGGCCTCGGCGGCACAGTGCAGCGGGGTCAGGCCGAGTTCGTTCTTCATGTTGAGGTCTGCTCCCTTCTTGACGAGGATCCAAGTCGCCGTAAAGTGCCCGCCCTCGGCTGCGTAGTGGAGCGCGGTCCTGCCGGCCTCTCCCTTCTGGTTGATAGTCCCGCGACTGGCCCTGTCGAGGAGCAGCCAGAAGATTGTCTTGTCCCTGCAGTGCTGCCAGTTTCGGACAGCGAAATGAAGGACTGTCTCCCCACGGCGGTCCCTAGCGCCGATGTTTGCGCCGGCCTCGACGAGTTCCCAGGCGGCCCAGCTGTCCCCGTGCAGCATGGCGCACTCGAGCGGTGTGTCTTCTTTCCCCCACTTGTTCAAGTCAGCACCCTGCCGCATCAAAAACCGCCGTAGGTTAGTCCAATCCTTTCTCCTGCATGTTTCTGGGAACAGGAGCCAGTTGCTTTTGGTCTTCTTGTTGAACTGCGCCTTATGAAGAACCAGATACTCAATCACATGATTGTGCATGTTCATTGCAGCCCAGCGTAGCGCGTTGAACGAGTCCTTCTGCCCGTCCTCGGCGTCGATGTCTGCACCGTGATTCAGGAGCCATCTCACCGTCCCCAACTGACCGCTGTAGGCAGCCAAGCGTAGAGGTGACCAGCCCTCCTTGTTTGCCAGCTCGAGGCCGCCAGCGTCCGCTGTAGCCACAAGGAGACGCTTCAGACACTGGTCCTCGCCTTTCTGAAGAGCATAGAGCAATGCCGTCATCCCTTGTGTGTCCTGGATGGTTGCGTCTGCTCCGTGGTCCAAGAGCTTCTGACAGGCGCCTGATTTCCCAAATATCGCCGCCCAGTGAAGAGCAGTCTGTCCATTGCTGGCCCTGGCATCCGGATGTAGACAGTACGGTGGCTGTAGGAGCAGTTCTATCAGGGTCTTTGAGCCGAAATATGTGGCAACATGGAGACCATAGGGTTCCTGATCTCTCCCTGGAGCCTCTGGGAAGCTTGATGGGAGGCTCACGCTCATGTTCCTCAGAGCCCTGCCCAGTTTCGGCCCGTCCGCCAACAGCTGGAGAGCCAACTCCCATATATTTCCTTCGCTGCGGCGAACATGCTCGCCCCAGTAATCTGCTGCATAGACCCCGAAGGTTTTGTGACGTCCCCAGGGCCATTTGTCTCCCTGCCCCAGTAGATGGCTGAGGCATGTCTCGGCAATCTGCTGTTGAGGTTTCGGAAAGAGGCCCTGAGCCTGGCTCTCTCGGCCAGCTCTGACGAGAAAGTCGCGGGCAGTGTCGTGCACGAGCCCCACAACCGTGGTTTTCGGATCGATCGCCACGAGCCCAGCGCAGATGAATTCGAGATATGCCTTCGTCATCCTCTGACTCTTATCTGCGGGCCTGTTTTGGAGGCGCGCCTGAACCGTGAGTGCCTCGACCATTTCTTCCTTTGTCAACGGTCTCTCTGCACAGCAGAGCCACAGGAGAACATTCACAGCTCGGCTCTTGTCAGGCTCATGCTGGTCTAGTATTCGCTGAAGCCCTGACTCATATAAGTCGTGCGGCGTGCCAGAGCCGTTGGGCAGAAAAGACAGAGAGGATAAAAGCCGTTGACTAGCATCGTAGCCACTCACACTGGCCATCATGTGTATGTGAAGGTAGGCGCTCAGAAAGCTATATGTTGCAAATAAGCGGTTAGCAGGTAATATTACTTTTATGAGGGGGCGTAGACATGGCGGCCCTCACGTTGAGTTCGATCTTGCAATGATCATCTCGCAGATTTTCATCTTGTCTGTCGTGTCCTCTACTGGCTGGACTCGGCGTTGTCGATCAATTTCGTCCACTTGTGCCTCGACATAGGCGCGAAGGTCCCGCGAAATCGTCACGATGCGTATCTTCCGGTCGGGCTTGAGCTGTTCCTGGATCAAGTCGTCTGACCTCGATGTGAAGAAAAGCTTGACGTTCCCACGCTGCAGTTCTCTCAAGGCGGCGAGGAAATCCTTGCGGACATCTGCAGGCCCTGCAGCGGTACATTCGTCCAGGCCATCGATGACCAGGTATACCAAGTCAAAAGCCTTGATCTCGGACTCCACTATCCTTAGAAGTCTTGCAGGATTATTCGGGTTCGAGAACCGTGCGACTTTGCACTCCTTCTTGAGTTCGTCCGAGGCTACGTCTCTCTCGAACCACAGCTGACGGATCAGGCTGGCCAAGAGGCTGCTCAGAGTATAGTTCTTCCGCTCACGAGTGTCGAAAAGAACACAGAGGCATGCAACACGGCCCTGCTGTAGCCTCTGTTTTACATCCCGCTCGATGTGATGCACCACAATGGATCTGGGAAGGGAGGCGTATTCTGTTAGCCAAATGGAGCTATCATAGCTGCTGAGAGCCTGAGGTCGAAGGAGCGGGAGACTCACGAAAGAAAGGTTTTCCCAACGCCAGCTTCAAATTCAGACGAAGCATAATTTGGCCTGTCATCAGCAATGGATGCGTGCCTTGAAGCCTGGAAGAGAGTCTTCTGGGGGACTACAACTAGAGCTTACCGGGACCGTGGCACCATATACTCTGTGCTTGGCCGTCTTTCCATTCTCTAAACTCCTTTTTGTGAAGCGGCCATGTACCAAGCTCCGGAAAGCGGTTGGCAATGGCGAATATTCGGTTGCATTTTTCTCGGAAGTCGAACGACGATAAGCTCTTGAGCCAAGCAACTATATCTCCGTCTCCAATAAGCGCTATCCACGCCGAGTCAGCATCACTCATGATCACCACCTAATTAGGTAGTCAGCGCAAATCTCGGTGGGGGCACGGGATATATACCACTCGCATAGTTACTGGCAAAGTCTGCGTCGTATTAATTAGCTAACCATACCACTCTTGACGCGTGTTGTCACAGGCTTTGAAATGATGAACTTGGCACCAGAACGATTGGGAAATACGGACGAAACGTGGCCCCTGTGAGGTCGGCTCCTGGTGCCACTAATGAGAGGACGGCTTCTCCGTGAGCCTCGTTGTTGGCGGCTTCAAGTCACGCAGATCAGCAAGAGTGGGCAATAATACATAAGGCTCTTTCGGTAGTGCCGGGACTGCGGTTGATACGTCTTGGACGTACAAAAAGATATAGGCCCGGCTGTCTGTACGACGCTAGCGATGACGGCATGGGCTGCCCCATGGACGTTAATGGGCCTGAGAGTGTCTTCTTTCTGTCTCGGCTGTGACTGTTGTGTACGGAATGTCAGTCTATGTGCCCCATATGCCCTATGTGCCTTAAACTTTCAAGGGGCAATCAGTATTTCTGGAATATGCATGTGTGCATCCATTTGTGAGAGTAAAGGAGGGTGTTGCAGCTGTTGCCACCTCAAGCTGTAACCCATCAGGATTGAAACGGAGGAATTGGCGTCTACAATGACCCTGCTGCTCGGCCCTCCAGCAAGTGGATGATTTGAATTTTGATGTGGTGGGATCATGAAACCTACCACCTGTGAATTCTGGAAAGCTAGAGCCTGGCTGCCTTGCTCCTTCATTTCCTCCGGAGTCTGCCTATCAGATCTGGAAACGGCGAGCCCTGTCGACTACCGGGCAGATTTTTGGAAACGCGGAAAGAACTGAAACCGAAGGGACTTCGATTGAAGGAAGGCAATGGTGATGAGAGAGCGGTAAGTGGAGGGAGCGAAGTTTGTTAGAATCTACCATTTCGTGCAAGGAAAGTCATTGATTACCTCCTGCCAGTTTAGACTGCTATACCAGCAATTGAAGCTGGGGGTGATATTTGTCTCACGCAGCCTTATCCATCTTTTGGATGACGCCCAGCTTACCAGCTAACCATACCTCACTTGCCCAAAGCTCCCACACCTGCCTACACACCTACCCATCCCCCTCTGCAGCACTCAATATTACATATGCATGCACCCCGCCACACAACAACCCCCAGCGCAATGTCCAGGGAGGGATCAACCCGCTTGCGCGATTTTCTCCGCTACGTGGGCTTCGTCATGCATATGTTGTCCAGCGGCGCTTCCTCTTGGGCGCTTTTATTATTATTACACTTTATGCGTTCGGCCGGCCAATTCACAATCTCCATCCCGGTGTCGACCCGCAGTTGAGACCGCCGGCTGGACTTCGAGCGACGCCGTCGACACCCGTCAGGCTGCGTGCTTACGGACGTACGTCCGTACAGCCTCAATGCCACTTCCTGTTCCTTGGGGAGGGTTGGTGCACGTTAGTAGCCGCCACGTACGCAGCATTTACCGAGGGGTTCACTATTTGCTGGAGGGTGCTGGGTCGCTAAACCGGCACGGTAGTAGGTAGCCAGAAGCAGGCCAGGCCTGCTTTGTCTGTCATTCTCGACCGTGAGTCCGCGACGTAGCAGTGCATGCATCATGAATGACGGTGGTGGTCTGTCAGTGATCTGGCTGGCTTTACTTGGTTGGTCAAGGGCTTTTTGCCCCTCCCTCCCATGTCTTCTCTCCTCACAAATACCCAGACTCCTAGAGCGGTCTCTGCCCCACCCCACCTTCAGCCATCTCATTCTGCAGTGTGGTTCCTCACCCTCCGTTACGGTGCGGCTGGCTGGCACTCCGCTGTCTACAGCAGCAGCTCAGCCCGCCCTCGTATTCTGTGAACAGTCTGGAGGACGGTTGACGCGTTTAGAAACCTAGGAAGAACATCCACTACCGATCATTGATATTGATGTTCGGAGGCGCCTCATTTCTGACAACCAGCCGCAAGCGACAGTGTCGAAGCACAAAGCCTCACCCCCAGCTTCCCCTAGAGCGCACCCTCTAGTTTGCTTCACATGGCTATCTGCATCTCCCTAAGTGTGTGGAACGCTTTGTGAGAAGTGGCAAGTGATTCGCTCAATCTGGAGTGTCCCGAGCATAGTTCTTAGTGGCCAGGCCGGAGATCTGTTCTAAACGGATTGGGATGCTTATTGAGCGATTCCGATTCAATTGCCACTGTCGACATGGACCCCTCGGTGGTACCTGGCCAACGTGATGGAACGAGCTCTAGAGCACCGGAAGCATCTAGCAGCCGTGAGGCAGAGCGATCGCAGTCTTTGACACCGCGGCCTTTTGAAATTAGATCACGCTCTGGTGAAGCCGCGGAACGGCAGACCCGGGGAGGAACGCACATCCATATTCACAACCCCCCAGAATCAAGCCGGCCAGGGGGTGGCCAGGGAGCCCCGATAGACGACCACTCAGGCAATCGACTTCCAAGTCGGCCAAGGGACGGCCAGGGAGCCCCGATAGGCATCCCCCCATTCAATCGCCTTCGCTGGGACCTGCCCGACGCTGAACTCCCCGGTGAGCGTCTTGGTGAAACTGGCCAGTCAAGAAGCCGTAATCGTCAGTCACGAGACCGGGTTGGCGCGCCGTTTCCCGAGCCACCCGAGACTGACACCGAGTCCTGGAGCGGCCCGGCCAACCAAGGGCCCTGGGCTTACGACCCAGTCACTGGGCGCCGAAGAGACAGCGCAGCCTACAATCCCTTCAGTCGGCGGGATGGCTTCGGAGGCGGCTACCCACAGCCGCCTTCGATGCCCTTCGGCAGCTTGGGCAGCGGGTATCCGTCAGCCGCCGGGGGATGGGGCCAAATGGTCCCTTACGGCTACCCATTCACGCCTTATGGCCAACCGGGCTTCGGAGGCGGCGGTATGCCCCCGCCCAACCCCTACATGTACCCTCCTCCTCCTCATCAGCCAATGCGCCAGCCGCAGCAGTCATCAGCCCCCACAGACTCTTGGCCAGAGTTTAGCTCCGTAAAAGCAGAAAGGGCGCGTTACGAGAAGGAGATTGAGAAGAACAAGGAGGAAGCGGCCAAGGCCAAGGAGATGTTTGAGAAATCAGAGACGGAGCTGCGGAAGAGAGAGGCAGAGCTTCGGAAAAAAGAGGCCGAGGATGAGGCCAACGTGGCCCTTAGCAAAGTGAAGGAGCTGGAGGACAGGCTGAAGCGCGAGACTGAGGATGCCAGGAAGATTCGCATGGAGGAACACAGGCTAGAACTGGAGAGGAGGGCTTTGGAGGAGAGGCTTCTCAGGGCCGAAAGAGAGCTGAAAGAACGAATTGAGAACGAGAAGAAATCAGAGGAACACCGACGCCGGATTGAGCGGGAGGAGCGCGCTAGCCTAGAGCGTGAGATCAGGCGCAAGATCAGGGAGGAGATGAAGACGGAAGAAGACAAGCGCATGATTGAGGAGGAGCGGCGCCTGAGGCTGGAAAGGCAAATCCGGAACGAGCTCCTGGCTGAGAGGAAAAGGGAAGAGGAGCATGTCCTGAAGCAAGGCGAAAAGAAACGCCAAGTCGAACGTGAAATCATGGACAAGATCGAGGAGGCAAGAAGGAGGGAGGAGGAACTTGCCATGTACAAGGAGAAGGTCAAACAAGAGGCCGAGGTGGAGGTGGCTGCGAAGCTGGCCTTAGAGCGGCAGAAGCTGGAAGTGGCGAAACTGGGACTTGAGTTGGGAAAGCATCCAGGCGAGGCAATCAAGATCCTCTTGAGCTCGGCTCCCTCGCCTGAACCGAAATACCCTGCGCGCGTGGAACAGATGCGTGAGGGCAGCAAGCCGGAAACCAGTCCTCAAAGCCCTCAGCGGCTCTCTCGGGCATCATGGAGATCGCAAACTCCTCGAAGCTTCTCTCAGCCAATTCAAGGTCCTGCCGCTCCTAAGCCAGCTAGAGCCGCCACCGCCCAAGGTCCATACCTTCGACCAACAGTCTTTGACTTCCAGTTGTCGGATGATGTTCGTTCTGAGGTCGGTCTCAGTCAAAGCGGATTCGATGACCTCCCAGGGGCAGGACGGACCTTCTCTCCTGAGGGGCGCGCTAGCCAAGCGCAGTTTCGAGTGAAGCCAGGCTGGGAGTTCCTATCTGCCCAGGCAAGCGTCCTTGGAGACGGAAAGGAACGGCAGTCGATTCAGCCAGGAGAGCGACTGCGCTGGCCGGGTCCATCAGACCAGACCCAACCTCCTGACCATATGCACTCTGCAAGAACGCCAAGGGGAGAACCGCAACAGCCTCTGGGGGACAAGACTCAGCCTTTCGGCCAGCAGCCCGTCCAGCAGCCCCCGGTTTCGCGTGGAGTGAGGAGACGGAGGGCCAAGAGGTCGGAGTCGGCCAAATCCGCGGTCGAGTCTGAGCCCTCTGAGGCGACGATTTCTCGGCGTCGATCTGGCCGTAACACGCACTTCCCCACTGAATCGATCAATGCCGAGTTCAGTTCACTGTTGGGTAGGATGACAGGGCCTGGGAATCCAGTCATGCAAGCCAACCAGACAAACCATAGACATTGGATTGGGGTGGGAACCGGTCCTGTTAACACCGATTCTGGACGAACCGAGCCAGCCGCGGAATCCCTTGGGTTCGCCGGCGGGGCTGAGTCTGACCAACAGCCCCAGACACGATTAAATCAGCCTAGCAACGGTTCGCAAGTCGTAGATGCCGATGCAGACGAAGAAGAGGATTCAGATGCGGCTTCCTATACCACAGCCACCTCCGTCCCTGACGTCGATAACACAAGATTGGGTGAGCACAACGGTGAGGTCCGCGAGGTTGGCGAGGGTGCCAGCGATGCCGAACCTGAGGTTGATGATTCCCACACGTCCTCAGGCAAAGAGGGGGCACCGTCTGTACGTTCCTCAGACAGCCAGGTTGTCAATGAACAGGGCGACCAGGAAATGAGCGGAGGGGGGACGAAAGAGCCCCAACTTTTCACCACAACCACAAACGAGCCCAGATCCGGGAGTTCAACCAGCCAAACGGCGTCAATGACGGACGACGACAGGCGCCAACCATCACAATCGCGTCCTGTTTCCAGGGAAGATCACCAGTCGGAGCGGACAGAACCCATAGTTTCCGAAGCCCCCACTAGCGCCACCAGCAAGGTCAGCACGGCAAGCATGGTGAGCCTGGCCAGCATGGATAGCACAAACTCCAGCGCTCAAGGCGGTGACGGCGGTGGGCGGGGTAGGGGTAAACGCAGTCGAAAACGCCGCAACAACAAGCCGACAGTCAGTGCCCAGTTCGTGCATCTACCGGACGAGGAGGACGTATCCGCATCCGCCGTTCGCGATTTCCGGTTCGTCGAGGCCCCCGAGCCTCCGGCAGGCGCGGGACTCCCTCGGAATGCGGAGGTGCGGAAAGAGCTTCGTCGCCACCAAAATCAGGGACGTCGTCATAGGCCCCCGACACAACAACAGCAACAGCGGTATCAGCAGCAGCAGCCCCAGTCTCAGCCTCAACAGGGGCGGGGGAGGATATCTGAAGTGCATGGGTCGGCAGCCAACTCAGGTTCAAGCACCCAGGGACAGATGGTGAGCCATACCACTCGCCCGGTCGGCACGGTACATATTGGCATGTGGCATCCCGAGCCTATCAGAAGCCTTTCCCTGAGCGCTCGTCCGACCCCCCAGGGGTCACCGAAAATAGGATCAAACGCTTGACCCTCGAAAATGCCAAAGGTGACTCGGGAAATAACTGGGCAGATTATTTGGGGAAGATAGGTACGACACTCGGTAGAGGGAGGACAAAGTTCTACCGTAGAACATTGAAAGGGGCGCTGGGGCCAAAACCTCTCCACTGATCTCATATACCAACGCCGGTACCTAACTACCTACCTGCTTTTGTAGATGCAGATAGATTAGTAACTGAGGCAGCAGAACCAATTCATTAGTAGGGCAAGTGTTATTACGTACTAGCAAACGAAAACTGGGATATGGAATGGAGGCCTTCTTTCTATTGGGTCGTGGCTGAGTCAAACCGAAGGCGAAAGAAGGACCCAGATGCCCCCGGATGTTTGTCAAGTCCTCTCATCACAAACCTTCTTGGTTGCGCAACTTGTGCTTGCCACTGTCACCCGAGTTATAGGCATGTGACTCTGGGGCGATTGGGCTTCCTTGAAAGCCGACCTGTCGCCCCGTTAAGTTTCGAAAACTGCCGTGATTGAAGGGATGCAAGTCCTACAGTGGGTTAGTTCCGAAGGGGATTGGTTGGAACGATGTTTGTGCTGAGGTGGTGTATCACTGATGTATATGTATAGCAAGTGTGGAAATGGTGGACCGCTAAGGGCTTTCATGCTGCAGCGCCCCCCGGGGCGGGTCTCAACACCTTCCCGCTTGTCCCCCACCCCTCAACTATTCAATGCGCCTAAGCACCTGCCGTTGGTGCCAGCGTTCGAGTCTTCCCTCTGTCTTAAACAAATGACCATAACGTGAGGTTGGCAGTTAAGTACGAGGCGAGCGATATTTGGTGTGCCCAGTAGACTAGTGGCTGCATGAGACAAAAGATCATCGCCACGACGGGAGTGATAATCGAGTACATAAAAACTCGCCTCTTGTCTAACCTCGTGAAAAACTTTCGCTTCCCTCCCCCTGATCCGACATGCCCATGCTGTGGTTCTGTTTCTTCGACAGAAAACCTCCAGAGTTTGGTATTTTATTCTCCCAAGATGGTATTTGCGAGGAAGAGGACGAATGACTCTGCGATCTCCGCAAACTCCGCGGTCTCCGCGATATCCGCAATGTCCACCGCAGAGACTATGGTTGAGCCAACAACCACGACGACGCAGAGCAGCACAATAGATGTAGCGGCTACCTCCGGTGCGGAGGTCGGCATTAAACCCTGGTACGAGCCGGAACAGCCAGCAGTAGAGTAGGTATCCCAACATCCAAAGCAACTCAGCAAGAAGAAAAGTTCTCTAACTTGCGCATTCATGATAGCATCGTCTTCGTCCACGGTCTCAATGGCCACTTTGAGAAGACATGGACAGCAAAGGGAGCTCCCGGCCCTTGGCCCAAGACCCTGTTGCCCAAGAGAATTCCGGATGCCCGCATCCTGACGTACGGCTACAGCTCGGCCGTCGCCAACTGGTGGGGCCCGGTAGCAGACAATATGGTCAAGGACCACGCGAAAAACATGCTGGCGGCGCTTGCAGCGTACAGGCAGGAAGATGGGAGTGTAAGTGATAGCATCAATGCCTCTCCGCCCTGAGGAGACGAGTGAAAAGAAACGAACAGGACTTGACTGACCTGAGGTGTTCTCAAGACCGAACGACCCATCATATTTGTTGGCCACAGTCTGGGTGGTATAGTTGTCAAGGACGTGAGTGACTTTTACTTTGCCAAAGAACCACTAGCACTTACAGAAACACACGGGTGGGAACCAAGCTGGGAACTAACATTGCCTACTCAGGCGATCCTCCACTCCGTCATCAGCGCGGACCGCCACCTCGCCAAAGTCGTCGAGCACACCCACGCCATCGCGTTTCTGGGGACGCCGCACACGGGCTCATCCCTGGCGCCCTGGGCCGAGCGGATCTCGCGCGCCCTTGGCGCCTTAGGGAAACAGTCTAACATCCGCATCACGCAGGTGCTCCGCCGAGACTCAGAGACCCTCGGCAGGATCGGAGATGACTTCTTGGAGGTTCTGCGGCGGCGCGGCGGAGATAGAGAGATTTCTGTGACGTGTTTCTACGAGGAGGTGCCCATGGCAGGGGTTGGCGAGGTGAGCAAAGCAACTTCCTTGGTCTCTCCATCACACGACCCCTTCTGCTGTTCGACAGCACAACTGACGTACCCAATACTCCGGACTGAAGGTCGTCTCACACTCCTCCGCAACACTCCCCGGCTATCCGGCCATCGGGATACCGGCCAATCACAGAGACATGGCCAGGTTCTCGAGCGCCTCCGACCCGGGCTTCATCAGCGCCGTCGGCGAGCTGCGGCGCTGGACCAATGAGATAAGGGAGGAAGCAGCTGCGGCGGCGGCGGCGGCGGCAGTGATACCCGTAAATCAAGAGGACTGGAGCCACCACCATAACAACACCCACCTGGAGAGCCGCCAAGAGTCCGTCAACGCAGCCTACACTGGTGGGAGTGTCACCACGGGTGATATCAATATATACGGCACCGTTTTCCAGTCGAGTATCGTGAATGGGAGTCAGGTAATTCAGGGAGGCTTGACTTTTGGAGCCCTACCCTGACCGCGATGCCGGTCGGTAATGGAGGAAGTTGCAAGGCCTGTGGGGTTGACGCCGGGCGGTACTGTTGTGTGAAGGTCATGTTCTCATGATTTATGAAGCATATCATAACTGGATAGATTGGATTTATGATTTACACGATAGCATAATTAGATCGGGCGCTTTTCTTTCCCCACGTCTCGTGGCCCGGTGCGATCGTGTGTCGTCTGCCGTCCCCGTTAGAGGCTCAGCTGCGGATACCAGGATGAGTCTGGCACGCGGACCAAAAATTCACCGAAGTGGCAAAAAACAGCGAACACGGTTTGTGGATTAACAACTCTATTGATGAACCTCCTTCTCCATGCGAGGCTAGCGTTACCCCAAAGTAGAGAGTAAGCTTGGTATGGGACACTCCCTGTCCCACGGCCTCTAATTGGTGGCTGCCAAGACGGACACATTTTCAGATATTTTATCAGACCCTCTCCAGCCACGTCGACGCGTCAGCCGCCTTTGGGCGAGGTCGTTGGCTTCCCAGTGATAGAACTGACGCCACCGCACACCGGCTGATGTGACGACTACGACTGCTACCTCCAGCTCGGCCGCCGCCACCTTCAGCGCTCCGGGGGCACCAACGCCCTTCTCTAAATGATTAGTACCTCCGCCTCTGCCTCCCACCACCTCCACGACCCAATCCGACCCTCATCACCTCATCCAGGATCATCCAGAACCACAGAGACTTGATGTGACCCCACGCCCACATCCGAACGCTCCTGGGCGTGGCGAACCAGCCGACGGCCCAGAGGCCGGCGACGACGGACACGCAGATGAGCCGGCGCAGCAGCTCGGAGGGGCCGAACTCGGCGACGGCGAGCAGCACGGCCTCGGCGACCGCGTAGGGCCAGTAGTCGGCGGGCCGCCAGACGAAGCCCACCGAGGACCGGCCCGTCTCGAGGCGGCCGTTCCTGACGGTGGTCTCGCCGGGGCCTAGGGGCAGGGCGACGGCCAGGGGCGAGGTGAGGCCCGAGATGCGCCACTGGAAGTAGCAGGCCGCCAGGAGGGCGATGCCCGCGAAGAGGCGGTCGAAGAGGAACCCACCCTCGGCCTGGATCAGCCACGAGACGGGCGTGAAGGGCGTGGCGGCCGAGAAGAGGAGGACGATCAGACCGAGGGCGGAGGCGCGGCGGGCCGTCAGGGACGCCGACGAGGGGGGGTCGTGGTAGGCCGTCGAGGAGCGGTACCGCGGGCCTGGGTCTTCGTATTTGGTCATCTTCACTTTCCGTCTGTGCGACCTTGTAGGTTTTTTTTTCTTCTCGTTTTGGGAGTTTTCTTTTTCCTGCTTTTTTCCCCTTGTCTTTTTTTCTTCTCCAGAAAAAGAAGCGTGCTTTGTGAGGCTCGTTTGGGCGCTTGTAACAGAAGATCAGAGGGCGGCGCTCACTAGGGCAAAAGTAGAAGTATACAAAGGGAGACAAGGCAGTTCTGTGATTTCTCTTTATATGCAACGCGTCTGTACATCTGCAGTGTGCACGGCCAATCTAGGAAGAGGCGCAGCGAGGTGAAAACCAACAGCTAAGGATCCATTTGAAGGAGCATGCCCGAAGGATCCAACCAACGACAGGATAGGCCTGCTCTGCCAATTGACAGAAATACTGCCCATATCGCGTTAGGGATTGGTAACTGTGAACCGCGAGCAAAGGCTCGGCCCACCTTTGCCCATGCAAGGCCCGTCTTACCCGATTCACTCCAGGCAGCGAGGCTCTTGTGGATTTCCGTTATCCAACTGGTGTCGACACGACATCGCGTAACGGGAATGGACTCAGTGGGGTGTGATGAATGCCAAATTGGGGAACAGGGCCCGTCGGTGCCCTTGCGGTGTTTGAGTACCCCTCAGTCATCTCATGGACAACTCAATCAATGGCGAGAACGATTTTCGACTTCCTGACTTAGGAATGTGGAGCAGAACAAAATTGAAAGTGCAATAGTAGCTCCACGACAGTATGATTTACTGGTTTTATCATTTGTCATTTGAACGGGTACCGGTAGGGAGGGCGGCGCTGATGCTCTATGGAGTATGACTGATAGCACAGACCACATCTTCCAGGCGCGGCGACTCGGCAGAGCAATCCGCATCCCTCCGCGGGCAGCTGGTCTGTGCTTCCATTTGATCCACATTCAGCTTCTCAGCTTCCGTAAGCTGCTAGCGATACCTAGGCGGACAGCCGGCAACCTTGTGTGCAAATAGGACGCCCTAGTAGTAATGATATAACCAAACAGAATATTGTACCTTATTTGGTATCCTCAACCAGCCGAGCAAAGAACCGACAAGGTGGCGCGGTCTATCTTATTCTGGTCGAAGGGGCCGCCAGCTCCGGAAGAGTCCCCCAATGATCCAGTTGACCCTGTGCCAAAAACACGCAAAACGATGGAAGAGCAACGGCCGATTCAGCCCGCTCTGACGCCTCAGTTCTGCTTTTCTACTTCTGCCTTGAGAGGTATAGCTCCTTTCGCCTCGTTTCCCTAGCAGATACCAGATACTCTATGTAGGGGCTAATTTGCGTGGCGACGGCCCTCCCAGATTTCCTACGGCTCTCCCGTGGCGTGATCGACGACTCGATATCACAGCGGCTCAATGCCCTCATAACACCAGCTAAGGCCGGCTTCGACCCGTCCTCAACTTCCCAGAGGATACCAAGGCCCCTGACGAGGGCAGTGGACTCTGCCTCCTGCCAGGACTTCAAGGAGAAGGTGCTTTTTCACTCGTGGCAGGCCCGCTCAGACGTCATCTCATACTGCACAATGGTGGCTACGAGCCCTGACCCGGACGACCCGGATGCCGCGGTGAGGGAGGCAGAGCTGTCCAAGGACAGAGAGCGGATCATCGACGAAAGATTAGACCCTTACTCGGCCAGGTTTTTCCCGCGGGAGCCCCGGACTGAAGTCCTAGCTAGCATATTACGGCAGGAGAGGGGCGTGGAGAACATCGTCAGGACAAGGACATGGGGCATCATAAAGGAAAGATGCAGCGAATCGACCGAGAGCTGGGACGAGGTGTTCAGAAAGTGGCAAAGGAGTGAGAATGAAAAGACAAGGAATAACCGAGAATCCTAGCAGTCCGTGTCTGCGTGTCCACAAGCACACAGTCCGCTGTCACGGTCGTACGTCTGGAATACAAGCGACAGACGTGCTGTAATTCTACACCTGTAATCCCTATATGTATATACGATTGGAAATGCAAACCTCTCTTCTTGAAACGGGCGTCTGACAAGACGTGCTACCACAGCGACCTCGACGGGGAGTTGGTTTGGAACCAGCCCTTCCGGTAACCGCCTCCGAAAGGATTGAATATTAATCTAATCGCCGAAGACTTGGCTTGCGTGGGGCAAGCATCACATCACGGATGGGCGGGTCCGACTGCTCAGCGGGTAAGCTCCACCACAGCCCACACAAGGGAACAACAGCGGCTCCGACTCAGCAAAAACCCGTCCCACCCACTGCCGATGTTCAAAGTGTCCAGGTCAGCGAGTTGCTTTGCTTCTGGACAGACAATCAGTCTGTGGTCAAGATCGTAGACTTCTTCGCCTAGGTTGCGCGTCAATTCTCTTGAAGTCGGGGTTGATTGACGTGAATCCCTTACGCACTCGATTCCTAGTATTCTCCCGTAGCCGCTCCTTGAATTTTATCCGTACTTTTCACAGTCCACCGTGCACAAAGCTGTCACCGATTTCACGGCCGGACATTAAACAAGGGCCACAACCCACAGCCGACACAACTCCCTATCGACCAATAACTTGTCCGTCTCGGCCGCCCACGCCCGGCGCATACCCTCCTGTTCACCGGTCCCCGATGCCGCCGTCACAACCCCTGAGCACGAGGGACAACAACCTCCTCCGAACGGTCGTCCGCAACTATGAAGACAAGCAGTACCGCCGGGGCCTCAAGGCCGCCGAGCAGATACTCAAGAAGAACCCGAAGCATGGCGACACAATGGCGATGAAGGCGCTGATCATGAACGCGCAGGGGAAGACGGACGAGGCGTTTGCCCTTGGCAAGGAGGCGGTGGCGGTGGACATGAAGTCGCACATTTGCTGGCATGTCTACGGGCTGCTGTACCGCTCCAAGAAGAATTTTGACGAGGCCATCAAGGCCTACAAGTTTGCCCTCCGGCTGGAGCCCGAGTCCCCGCAGATCCAACGAGACCTCGCCGTGTTGCAGATCCAGATGCGAGACTTCCAGGGCTACACCCAGACCCGCCTGATGATGCTGCAGGCCAAGCCCCAGCTGCGCCAGAACTGGACCGCCCTCGCCGTCGCCCATCACCTGGCAGGGAACATGGCCGAGGCCGAGAACACCCTGACCACCTACGAGGAGAGTCTGAAGGTGCCCCCGTCCAGGACGGACTTTGAGAATTCGGAGGCGGTCATGTACAAGAACACCGTCATCGCCGAGACGGGCGACACGCAACGGGCGCTCGACCACCTGGAGTCCGTCTCCAAGAGCGTTATTGACCGGCTGGCCGTACTGGAGGGGCGGGCCAAATACCTCAGCAAGCTGGGCAAGACAGAGGAGGCGTCCAAGGCCTGGAGGGCGCTGCTGGACAGGAACCCGGACCATGTGGATTACTACTATAGCTTGATAGAAGCTTTGGGTCTTGGAGAGACGGACGCGGCTGCGAAACAGGCGATATTCGACGAGTACGCCAAGAAGTTTCCCAAGTGTGATGCGGCACGGCGGTTACCTTTAGACTTTTTGACAGGTGAGAGATGACACGTGAAATCACTCTTTTCCCTCCTCATCCTCCTCCTTCTCCTCATTCCCCTTCCCCGCTTTCATGTTCTCCAGACTGATCCCGTCCTCGTCCTATTCATACAGGAGACGAGTTCAAATCGGCCACCCGGGAGTATGTTGCTTCCATGCTCAACAAGGGCGTCCCCTCACTGTTTGCGAACGTAAAACACCTGTATTCCGACACCTTCAAGAAGAATGTCTTGCCAGAGTTGGTACAAGAGTATTTGGAATCACAAGACGACATGGGCGAGGTCAATGGGGACGCCTCCAAGGGCAGGGCGGCGGCGCTCTACTTTCTGGCGCAGCACTACAACTACCACCTGAGTCGAGACCTGGCCAGGGCGGAGGAGTACGTGGACAAGGCGATCGAGCTGGACCCTTCCAATGTGGACTTCCACATGACCAAGGCCAGGATATGGAAGCATCGAGGCAACACGGTCAAGGCAGCCGAGACGATGGACCACGCGCGGGAGCTGGACAAGAAGGACCGGTACATCAACACCAAGGCTGCCAAGTACCAGCTCCGCAACAACGAGAACGACAAGGCGCTCAAGACGATGAGCCTCTTCACCAGGGCGGAGACGCCCGGGGGCCCCTTGGCTGATCTCCTGGACATGCAGTCGGTCTGGTTCCTGACGGAGGACGCTGAGGCCTACGCGAGGCTGGGCAACGTGGGCATGGCGCTGAAGCGATTCCACGCCATCTTCAACATCTTCGACACATGGCAGGAGGACCAGTTCGACTTCCACAGCTTCTCGCTGCGCAAGGGCCTCATCCGGGCATACGTGGAGATGATCCGGTGGGAGGACAAGCTGCGCGAGCACCCCTTCTACAGCCGGATGGCGCTGGGGGCGGTCAAGGTGTACCTGGACATGTTCGACGGCAGCCAGCAGGCGGTGGGTGCGCCGACGAACGGGGTGAATGGGGTGTCGGCGGCCGATGCCGGGGACGGGGACGGGCAGGACGCCAAGAGCGCCGAGGCGGAGAGGAAGAGGGCGGCCAAGAAGGCCAAGAAGGAGCAGCAGAGGCTGGAGCGGGAGGCGCACGACAAGGCGGCCAGGCAGGACCCGAACAAGGCGTCGGGGGCTGGGG
>PYSP01000050.1:56112-165234 GCA_003049395.1 Pseudohalonectria lignicola | reverse complement strand
CCTCCCCCCCGCGTTCCATACTGGGTGACTTCTGCTCCTACAGTTTGTAGGTGACTGAAGCTGCAAGTTGTCGAGGATAATTTTGGCTGGGTTTACACTATGGTTCTTGGGTCTTTCTGTTTGTCGAGGTGCCTGTTGGTCGTCTACAGGGATTCGATGTTTCGGGCCAGTACCCGATCCCCGACTTCGTGGTGGCCAACAATGTGATATTGCACCTTTTTTCCACTTCAAACTTTTTCTATCCTCCCTTTCCAACAACATTCCCTTACTGTCGTTTTCCGCAGCGTAATAACTTAGTCCGAACATTTTGGTGCCAACCTGAATCCTGTATAAGCCGTGGGTGGATAGGAGGGTGCGAAATGTAGTAGGTGCTCTGATGTTGGTGGGCGGTCCCTGACCATATGCAAGTTCCTTTTCAATGGCTGGCCTCAGGTCTCAGCAACGACAAGCTGGCATGAATTGTTTCGGTCCACGAATGTTGCTAGATTGTTTGTCAAATGGCGCCGCCATAGGTTTCAGCCTTCCGGCAGGATTTATACTTGGCCCTTTAGGAGTCATGCGCTACCACAAGCTTCAATCCTACGAATCCTTCTGTAAAGCCTGTGATAAAAGACCCCCTGGTTGTAGCTCTTGGTCGAGGCGCAGCGACCGTGCCTATACTGTCGTTTACCCACCACCAATATGCAACAGGAAGCTTCTAACAAGATTGTTTCCTGCCTGCATTGCTCCCCTCCTTGGACACGAACCTAAAGGCACGAAGCTCTGCTAAAAACGGGATATGATGGCTGGAAAACTGGCGATCGCTGCCGCCATGCTGCTGCACCAACATGTAGTCGACGCCAAGACCTTCACCGCACCGATCAATCCTCCCAGTGCTTCCCCGCCCGGCGAATTACTGGGCCAGCAGAACGCGAAGGTGGCCGGCCCCGTGAGGCAAAGAGACGAGCTGCAGATTCTTCTAGACGGAGGCGGCGGCGGCGCGGTAGTCTCTGGGTCATCATCATCATCATCCTCGGCGGCCGGCCAAGATGGGAGCAGTGGCGGGCCAGGAAGCCCCGATGAGATGCTGCACACAACCCCTGTTGTCGTGAGTACATACCTACCTACCTAGCCAGGCGCCCAGCTTCCCGCTTGGCTGCATGAGAGTCGTCTCGCCTCGATTTCGATCTGAGCATGTTGTGAACATGTGGTGACCCCATTCTTGACCAAAATCCGTCCGACTCAGATGTGGGCGAACCTCTTCCCCTTCACCACCATAACCTTGGGAACCCCGCCGCAGCCCTTCCGTGCCATGCTGGACATCTCCTTCCCGGATATCTTCGTAACGTCCTCCGAGTGCAGCGCCCGAAACCGCGAGTGGGAGGCCGGGCTCTGCATGGGCCACTTCCAGTACCACCACGCCTGGTCGAGGACTCACCTGCACGACCCCTCAGGCAGAACGTTCGAGGGGTTCCACCAGGCGGGCCTGCTGTACCTCGCCCGCGCCTCGAGCGACGCCTTCTCCGTCGCCGGGCTGGAGGTGCAGGACCAAGGGTTCCAAGAGGGGCTGCGGGTCTTCACGGACCCCTTCGCATGGTGGGCGGACCACTGGGACGCGGTCCTGGGCATGGCGGCGGACGGTGGTGACGGGTCGGCCGGCGCGGCGGGGATGAAGGGGCCGCTGGCGAGGCTGACCGAGGACGGCGCCGAAGCCGCAGGGCTGGGCCGCGGCGGCGGGGTCGTGTCCATCATGCTGGGCAGGTGGAACAACGAGGTCGGCCTGGTGCCCGGGGAGATGGCCTTTGGCGGCTGGAACGAGGCGCTGCTCGCGCCGGGGAGCGCCATCAAGTTCCTGAGCATGTCGAATCGGACGGACGCGCCGCTGGCGCCGGGAGAGCCTCGGCCGCCACCGGGCCAGCGCCCGGCCTTCTTCAATGGCACGTGGCAGGTCCCGGCAAGGAGCGTGGCCGTGGTGGACAGGGCCGGCCGGGGCACGCAGCGCAACGACACGGTCATCATCCGACACGACCTGCCGAGCCGGGGCTCCGCGCGCATCGAGACCGCCGAGCCGGGCCTCTGGCTGCCTGTCGACATCGTGCGGGCCATGGACGAGATCGCGAAGCCCACGATGAGGCCGGAGCCTTACTCGCGGTTCCGGACCGTGCCCTGCAGTGTGGTGCGGGAGCTGCCGGATCTCGTGTTCGTGCTGGGAGGACACGGCGACGACGGCGGTGGCGGCGGCGGCGGGGGGGAGGAATTCGTGCTCAGGCCGGAGGACTACATCTTCGAGTACGCCGAGGGACTAAACGACCCCGGGTCTTGCGTGTATCCCCTTGAGGAGTCGATGCACGAGCATGCGGACGATCTGTTGCTGCTGGGGACTGCGTTCGTGAGGGCCTGGTATATCGTGCTGGATCGGAAGAAGCGGTCTGTCGGGTTCGGGTCGCCGGTTTGGCGGAGCAGGATGCAGTGAGAGTGCGAGCCCCGGGATGTGGATGTGCTGTTATTAAATACCTAACTAGTTCACAATGCGATCCGATCAGGTCGGACACAAAGCGCGCCTAGCCCTGGGGTTGCAAGCCTTCAGCAGATCCTCTTATTTTGTTACCTCACTCCATGCGGGCCCAGCCAACCGGCTTGCATGTGCGAGCACGGTCGGACTCAGGTCCGAAAGAACAATGTGGTGGGGCTGGGCCGGGCAAGCATAACGAAGATCTAGGTTCTGGGTTACTTATAAATAAGACAGTCCTTTCCTGAGACGAGCTCAGAGGCAGTTTGTGATGTTGGGAAATGGAAATGGCTGTATGTTTCTATAAGCGGATGCAAATCGAGAGCAGGCCACGGACCAGCAAGACTGAGACTTCTCATACTCGCGATCGCCACGCTCGGCACTCTTGGAGCTGGAGCCTCAGCAGGGAAGACCCGACGCCTCCCCTCGAGCGCGTTCGCGGTCCCTGGGAGTGCAACTTACGACTAGATCGGTGCGACCCCGAGCTCCCAAGGCGGAGAATGAATAATGAAGGATTGGAGCTAGAGAGTGCCACTTTTGGCGTGTTTCTATTCTCTAGGACGTGTACCTGGCTAACAACTGTCATTAATCGCACTTGACCTTACAATGCAGTCGTTGGAGGAGGCACCGCCGGGCTGACAATAGCCTCCCGCCTCGCGGCCCACGCCTCCGTCGCCGTCGTAGAAGCCGGCGGCGTCTACGAGCGCGATAACGGCAACCAGAGCGTGGTTCCCATGTACGGGCTCATGCTCCCCTTCATCAGCCCGGACCCGGACGCCTACGCGCGCCAGCCGCTGGTCGACTGAACCTGGTCTCCACCCCGCAGGCCGGGGCGGGCGGCCGCCGCATACTACGCGAGCGGCAAGACGCTGGGCGGGTCGTCGGCCATCAACACCATGGCCTATCACCGTGCCACCGGGGGGTTCTACGACCGCTGGGCCGAGATCGCCGGGGACCCAGCGTGGCGGCTCGAGGGGCTGATGCCCTTCTTCAGGAAGGGCTGCACCCTGTCCCCGCGAGACTTTGGGAAGCGGGGCGGCGCCGAGGACGCGACCTTCACCTACGACGAGTCCGCCTTCGCACCGTCGCCGGGGGAAGAAGGGGGAGGCGGCGGAGGCCCGCTGGCCGTCTCGTTGCCCAACTAGGTCGACCCGACCACCTCGTGGCTGGCGCGGGCGGTGCAACAGGGTCTGGGCCTGCCGCTGAGCAAGGTCGGCTTCAACAGCGGGGTGCTGACGGGGTTCGGGGCGTGGACGACGACCACGATCGACGCCCGGACGGCGACGCGGTCGAGCTCTGCGTCTGGCTACCTCGAGAAGGCGATGGCCGAGACGGAGATCATGGTGTACCTGCGGAGCCAGGCACTCAAGGTCTTGTTCGACGAGGGGCGACCGCCGGCGGCCAGCGGGGTGCTGGTGTCTACCTCGGGATTCGAGTACACCCTCAGCGCGAGGAGGGAGCTCATCGTCTCGGCGGGGACATTCCACTCGCCACAGCTGCTCATGGTCTCGGGCGTCGGGCCCAAGGGCGTGCTCGCCTCCCGCGGCACCCCCCTCGTGGCCGACCTGCCCGGCGTGGGCCAGAACCTGCAGGACCAGATCCTCGTCAATGTCCTGGGCGGCATGAGCACGCCGACCGCCTTCGGCCTCGCCTTCGACCCGGCCAGCCGCGACAGTGCCGTCGAGGAGTACCTCTCCTCCGGCTCAGGGCCATACAGCTCCGCCGGCGGCTACATCTCGTTCGAGAAGATCCCGCGCGGCGGCCGCGGCAGCAGCAGCAGCTTCACCAGCCGCGCCGAGACGCTCCTCAGGGCCCTGCCTGAGGACGCGCCCGAGGTAGAGCACGTGGCCAGCGGGGGCCCCGATGGCGGCGGGGGCACCGCCGGCGCGGTGACGGTGGTGCTGATGATGCCCTTCTCGCGCGGCAACGTGACCGTCTCGTCGGCATCGATGCGCGACCCGCCCGTCTTCGACCTGGGCTGGCTGACGGACCCGGACGGCTTCGACGGGCAGGTCATGGTGGCCGGGGTGAGGCGGGCGCGTGAGGCCTAGGCCGCGGGCGTGCTCGGGCCCGTCAAGGTCGGGGGCGAGATGCTTCCCGGGGACGGCGCGCAGTCCGACGACGAGCGGCTGGCCTACGTGAGGGCCGCCGCCTGGCCTATCTGGCACGCCACCTCGGCTTGCTCCATGGGGAGGAAGGAGGACAAGGGCGCCGCCGCCGTGGTGGACTCACAGGGGAGGGTCTTCGGCGTCGAGGGCCTCAGGGTCGTGGACGCGAGCGTCATCCCCCTCATGCCGCCGGGCCATCCGCAGGCCACCGTCTACGTCCTGGCCGAGAAGATCGCCGACGACATCATCCGTGGTATTGGGGGCCGCGACACCAACGGCACTATTGTCGGCGTCGGTGGCGGCACTCCTTAGCGTTTGATGTTTCAAGCGCAGGGCATTTGTGGCGGCGCTGGTGGTCATTTTTAGGTGCATGTAGTGCCATCGGTTTTGGTGTGGTGGTGTGTGCCCAGCCTCTACGCCAGGGATAGGCTTCGATGCCAAATTTTGCGTAGTTGCTCACAGCCCCACGGCGCTGTCCCTTATCTTTTCTGTTTTAAGTTTGCAGGCACCGACTGGAGTTAACCGTGCAAGTTCAATTGCTACTTGTCCCCCAAAGATTAGGTTGACACGACAGGCAGAACGAGGTCTCCTAATGGCTCAATGTTCGGGCTTCTCAGGGCTACTCACCTACATACCTACCTACTGGTTTTGTCGGAAGATCCGAATGGAATCGAGTTTGACATCACTTAGTAGGTCGTTTCGCCTTACGATTGGCCTATTTAGGACTCCTGTCGCCAGTGAACAGACTGCGGGAGGGCGCTCCATCGCCCCCAAGCCTTGCCTAACTAGGCCTCAATGCTACGTACTTGAGCTCCACGCGCCAGGGATCCAAGCCCTGACTCCGGCCACACCACTCGCCAGCCAAGTGCTGTAGTCTCGCGCTGCGAAATTAGCGGCTGGATTTGACAATAAAGCGCCACTCCCCTAGGCGCTGTTCAGGCTAGAAGGTAAGCTCGAGGTCACTTTTCGTGTTCTTCCTTTTCCCCCCTCAGTGTGATCTTTCAATGTCAATCACCATTCGTTTCACGCCGCCAACCCGGCCTGTCTCTAGGCTGGCCGGACGTGGAACTCAACTTCACGAGCACGACTCCCTGCTGGTTCAACCTCCGCCCGGGCATGGTGGCAGGCTTCGGCTCCAACAGCCCCCAGTTCAAACTGTCCTCCAGCCCCCGCCCCGTGATGACCACCCTCGGCGCAGTGCTGCCCGGCCCGACTGATGCCGCCTCGTCGACGCCATCTTCGTCCTCACAATCAACAACAACAACAACGCCGTCGTCAACGCCGGCTGGAGCCGGCGCTGGCGGGGACGGGAGCGACGGCAGCAACGGCACCGGCAGTACCAGCGCGCCTGCAGGCGACTTCCTTAGCGCTGGGGCGAAGGCTGGCATTGGCGTGGGTGCTGCCGTCGGGGCGTTGCCCTGCTTGCCGCTTCCTTCCTCCTGGGCCGGCGCTGGCGGCGGCCGGGAGCTGACCCGGCCCAAGAGGTTGGGAAACCGGGTGGCTTGGGAGACAGGAGCGACTCAGCAGCGAGCATGAGGCCTGCCGTGAATGTCGCACCGCGCGTGGTGGTACGGCGTGGGGGGCCCCGGCGGCGGCTGCAACAGGGCCGCCTTCGGGTAGCAACGAGGGTGCCTATCAGGAGTACCGCGCGCCAGTCGGCGCGGACGGCTCCCCACCGCCACCCGGGGCTGGGTTGGTGGCGGCGAATGTGTTGGACCCCAAGGCGAACCACGCGCAGTACTACTACTACCACATGCACGTGGCGGAGCTGGACGTCACCCCGCTGGAGATGGCGGCTGAGTCTCCGCCCTTGGAGAGGCCTGTGCATACGCCGAGGAGGTGATGTTGGTCTCCCTGGAAACGGGGGCTCGCTCATTTGCGCGTATACCTTCCTTCTTCGTCTTACTTCTATTTGATCGAAGAAACATACTGTAAAGTCAGCGGTTTAGGTTTCATTTTTCTTCTTCTCCATCCAGCGCTCAATATCCCAAGCGCTCGAGTCATACCGTTGTCCAGGAGGCACCACGAGGCAGACATCAAAGGAAGATGGAAGTTCATCTCATTTGTAGGCCGGAGAGGCCAAAACTTTCTTTCTTCTAGTTTTTTTTTTTTGCTATTATACCCGGGACAGTCTAGTAACTTTTTCGGTAAAGAATTATTGAAGGAGCTAGGTATGTAACTGATCAAGGCTCTACTTCATATGGAAACGGAAGGCTGATGGAAGGGAAATAAGTGAGATAGAAACGATAACGCCGGAGAACAAAAGCAACGAGCCCCTTGCATCCGAAGAAGGAAAAATAATTAAGTCCTAGCCCGACCCTCTAGAGCGACATCATCAAGCGCGAAAACTCCGAGTCATGATTCCGAGGACGATCCACCAGTAGACAGACTTTCCCTCTAGTTAGGGCAAACGGAGCTCCAGCCGTACGTAGTCTCCAGGTTGTTGAACTGGAAGTTGGCCGGCGTGAGGTACTGCCTGTGCAGGGTGCAGAGGCTGAGCTGGGGAATGTTTACGACGGTGTAGGTGTAGGACTTGCACCCGGCGGTGGTCTTGCAGAGGGTCTTGCACTGGGACTGAGTCTTCCAGTTGGCCAAGCTATACGAGGCGATGACGTTGGCAGGGAGGTAGAAGGTCGGGGCCGCGGCGCCCTTCTTGCCGCAGTAGTAGGTCTCGGTGACGATGCTGACGCTCGTGGCCGTAACCGTGACCGTGGCGGTCTCGGTGCTCGTCGGAGGAGCGGTGGTGGTGGTAGTGGTGATGGTCTCGGTGATGGACGTCTCCGTGACCGTGGTCGAGGTCGAGGTCGAGGTCAGGGTCGAGGTCGGGGCGCTCGTCTCGACCACGGTCCCGAAGGACACCGTCGTGGCCGTGCTGGTCACGGTGGAGGTCGGCGTCACGCCCGACAGGATGCACGAGCAGGCCGACGCCAGCCTGGTGGGGTCGATCTTGGCCGCGTCCTCGGTGATGCCGCGGGCCTTGACGCGCCTGGGGATCACGTGCACACTGGCCGTCGTCGTGGTCGCCGTCGTCGTCTCCTCGGTGGTGGTGCTCGTCGGGTTGGCCTCCGTCAGGTAGATGGTGGAGGTGCCTGGGAGGGTGTTGACGCTGTGGTCAAGGGGCATGGGTCAGCAAGTCTGCAGGGAGAGTCAAAAGATTCAAGGAAGAAGCAGTCTAGGCTGGCTGAGGAAAGTCTGCTTACACAATGCTCGTCACCGTGGCATAGCCGGTCTCGAAGGCGTCCGGCAGGGTGGTGGCCGTGGTGGTGGTGGTGAGCGACGTCTCGGTGACGCCAACCGTCACCGTGGCACGGAGGAGGCTCGCGCAGAAGGTCTGGGCGACACTGCCGACAGTGTACTTGCGGATAGCTCTCAGGGCATTGTCTGCGTTGCAAGCTTGAGCGGCGACGGACTCGATGTTCGCCAGGGCCAGAACGGCCGAGAGGAGGGTGAAGTTGGTCCTCATTGTGAAAATGGTGAAATAGGGGGATCCCGTGTGCTAGGAGGAGGTGAGGATGGTTGAGGAAGGGTTGCAAGACAATGGAAGGGAGCTTGAATGAGAGTGAGTGTCGACGTAGTTGTCTTGAGTGACTGTTGTTTTGTGACCTGCTGAGAGGAGGAGGATAAGGTATGCTGGAGGGATCCTTTTGCCTCCTTATATAGAGACCTAGAGGCCTAGCAGTCTGGCAGTCGAGCTTATTAGACAGACATACCGCGTAGACAAACTGATAGGGACGGCCGAAATTGAGAAGACAGGAGCACCTCGTCGCTGTGGGCTCGATCCTTACCCCTGTCCCTCTGCTACTTACAGGTACCCTGCCCTACACATCCCAGTCTCGATACCCGAGTTCTCGGCCGTAGCATTGTGGCGCCTGACAGGCAGACTCGAGCATGCTTCCCCATAAGATCAACAAGTTATTGCTACCGTGCATCTTGCTTGTTTGCGCCCGGCAACGACCGCGATATTCACATGTTCATTTTAGACGGGCGGGTCCTTGCTCCCATTTGAGCCTCGAAGCGTTATGGGCAAAATGTTCTAATTAATTACCCGTCAAATATTTGCTCGCCAAGGGTGCCCGACGTTGATTCTGCCTTTGTGTCATTCAGCTCGCTACGAGTCTTGAGCGCTAACAACGCTAGTTGCTTCTTTCGCCCAAAGGCCGCAATATTGAAGACTAACACTTTAGCTCTCCCTTTGGCCGCACCGATAGTGTCAATCCCGCCAAGGCGCCTCGACCCTATTGTCAATTTCACAATTGCAGAGAAAGAGACTTTCAACCAGGGACAACAATAGCCCCTGCCAAGACACGGCACATCACCCTAAGTCCCTGTCACCCTCCAGCCAGCTGACGTTCAGCCTCACTGGGTGTAAAGGCACCATTTCCCCTTTTGGACTATGACAGACCCAAGGACTCGGACCATTGCAGGGGTTTCGCAGGGATTTTATAGGGCTTTCGCAGGCTTCCGCCGAGTTCTGGATCTCTTGTGGCGCCAGCTGCCGAGAGGCCTGTCAACCTGATTATGTTTCCCACGTGTATTGAGTGATAGACGGGCGGTGGCCCAGAACTTGTTAGTTGGTTCTCTCCTCTGAGGCCTGCTAGTTGTGTTCCCCGTACGGACATACGCTCGCACAATTCTATTGTGCATTTTGATAGTTCCTCCCTTACATGAGCTGAAGGGAAGACATTGCCGCTATTACCCAACGCACTCTTCGACTCCAGATATTTCAGTCCCAGACCTCCAGCTCCACCTAGATCCCACTCTGGGCACACATATGCCGTCCTCGCCCTTGTTTCCAGTTGCAAATATATTGGCATTTTCCCCCTCCCTTACGCGGAGCCGCGGGCCTGCAGCGTCTGGACAGGGATAGGGAGTCAGTGGGGGGACAGAGGCGCATACTATGAACAACAGGCAGTACAAGTAGCATTTTTAGGGAGCCTCGAAATTAGCTACCCCCTCCTTCAAGACGCCTTTGGCCTCTGAGCCAATAGATCCCTCCACAGGCCCAAATATGTACGCCATATTACAACACAGATAGTCGGTGTGGTTGTACGGCCTTTGCCATCACACTATTGAGGGGTTTATGCGCGTTCCGACACAGAGAACTTGTACGTGGCGACGTCCCAATTGTCGCTATGTGATGGGGTTCCGAATGGAGCTAGGACAGCGAACCTCATCCTGTTTTGGGAAAACTATATGTTAGTCCGGGTGCATAGTCCACAACCTAGTGAGTGGCGGTGACCAGGAATGGACACGGCGAGACTTGAACAGTGGAGATGCTGCGGCGACAGTCTGGCGCCCGAGCTTGAATAAGTGAGGAAGAAGAAGAAGAAGAAGAAGAAGAAGAAGAAGAAGAAGAAGAAGAAGAAGAAGAAGAAGAAGAAGAAGAAGAAGAAGAAAGCAAACAAGGCAAGCATATGGAACAGCCGATTCCAGATTCAGCCGTGAACGGTTTCGGAAATGCCACTTACGTGTAGTTCCCAGGATTGATGACCGAGCCATTACCCAACCGGCCCAGCCACCAGTATTGCTCCTCCGAGGTGCCAAAGGCGGAGCGGTGGAGGTAGTGTAGCGGAAAGGAGACAGTGTTGTTGAAGTCATCCTGTGCCGGGTCGAACGCCCACTGCCAGTTCGAATCAGCGTAGTAGGCCACCGTGCCGACGAAGCCGTCCTTGCCAACCACAGGCGGGTACTTCCAGCCACGCTCAGTCCAGTCGGCGGCGAATATCTAGGGTACGTGATTATTATGTTAGGTGATGAGGCATGCATAGTCAATACTTGGGTGGGACACCAACTGAACAATTGAATATGGAGGATGTCTAGGTAGGAATGGGAGAAGAGACCCACACCAACGCAAGGGAGACGGCAGTGAGAGACATAGTCTAAGATAAAAAGAGGGACCAAAACGAAAACATATTGATTACGAAAGGTACTCACATCCCATCTAATCTCCTGCACGCCCCAGTGCGTTCGTGACGACGCGCGCGGGAAGTCCTGCGCTTCGAGGGAGAGATTAAAGCTGAAAGAGGTCATGTCTTTGATTTCAACGGGTGGCCAAGTTGTGCCGGAGGCAATGAGGGGGTAACCTTCCATGAATTGCCGCCTGATCTCGTTCTTCAGGTTCGAGGCCACCCCTTTTTTGGGTTGAGAGCGTTAATTGTCAGGACGGAGCTAGTGAAGCAGTGATCTAAAAGGAAAATGTCTCACGAACTGCTCCGTTTAGGGCAGGACTTACCGAAGTACGGCACCGAGAGCTGCTCGCCATTGCTCCCACTGATCAAGACCTTGCCGCTGTAGACCGGGATATTGGTGAGACCCTGAGGGTATTCGAAGATGAATCTGACGAACCACTGTCAGCCAGCCCGTGTGGGTTGCTTGGATCTCCTTGGTCATCTGTGGACCTTGGGGTTCCAGCTTCTCAAAGAAGTGACCACTCACTCTGCTTTCCTCGTCTCCCCCGGCTTAACAGTGAACGTCCCACTCGGCATCTTGACCTTGGGCACCATCTTCACAGGAACCAACTCGTTCAGCGCCTTGAGCCTCGGGCTGGCGTACACGTTCTCGTCCAGCGGCTGCCACGCCTCGAACCCGCCGGCGTCCTGCAGGGTGAAGCGGTACGTCACTGACTCTGCGGCATTGTTCGTGATGTCGACGCCGTGGTATCTGTTCAAGTGTTTATCAGGTTATGGGGTTCTCACAAGACGAGTGAGCACTGGCTCTCCCATAACCGCCATGTTTTGGTTGAAGGGAGAGACAGCTCCAGGAGCGACAACTCACCGCGAGTGGTGGTGCGTGTCGTTCAGCGCAAACTTGACAAACGACAGGCCAGTGCTGTAGTTGAGCACCTTGAACGCATCGATCAGCCCGTTCCCGACCTGCGGCACCGGCGCCCAGAAGCCATAGTCCTTGTCCGTGTACCCGTCCGCCCAGGGCATCGCCGCCCCCGAGGCGGCCAGCCGTCCCTGCAGCATCCTCGCAAACCCAGCGCCGTGCGTCTTCCTCCCGCCGTACTTGCCGACGTACAGGGCCGCCACGCCGGCGACGTACGGGGTGGCCATGGATGTGCCGGACAGCGTCGTGAACCTGTCCGTCGGGTACGTGCTGAAGATCTGCCCGCCGGGCGCCGCGATGTCGGGCTTGATCTGAAGGTCGTACAGGCCGCCGAAGCTGGTGAAGCCGTTCGGCTTCCCGCCCGCCGAGTTGTAGATGCCGACGTAGTTCGTGTTGGGATTGAGGGAGAAGTCGGCCGTGACGTTGCCCCCCGCCTTGACCGTCTCCATGATGGCTATCCCGGCCTTCTCCTCGATCATGCCCAGGTAGGACTCCCAGCGGTACGACCAAGGCGCCTCGACCGGCTCATCGTTGTTGTAGATGAGGAAGTACTTGGCGCCGAAATCCTGCAGGTTCTGCTGCTTGTCGACGTACTCGCAGCCCCCTCGGCGGACGAGCGGGATGACCTGGGACAGATTCCGTGTCCCAGCGGGGAGTGGCTCGCATGCCTCCGACTCGATCGGTTGCAGGGACAGTGGCACAATGGGCCAACCCTTGACCTCGGCGGGGAAATAGTCCCACCCTGGGAGGTAGGCCACTTCGGTGGTGTTCGAGATGCCTCCCAAAGTGAAAGTGGCAAGGAATGGTGTCGCGACCAACGTCGATGCTTCGGCGGAGGCAACAGCGAGGACGTTTCGGCCTGCTGCACCGTTGCTTGCAAAGAATGGTCCGCTCTCGCCCGAGTTGCCGGCGGCGATGGTTACAACAATGCCTTGGTCCACCAAGCGGCTGGCCACCTCGGCCCAGGCGTCTGTTGACCACCCGCCGTGACCTCCGATGCTGCTGGTGATGATGTCTGCCTGTTTATATGGAAGTGTTATTTATTTGGCAGTCAGGCAGCAGCATGCCGAGGTGCCAATCAAACAATCTACTTACTCCATCTTCGTATGCCCGCAGGAACGCCTCGATCAAAGTGTCCTCATCTGTGCCATCCTTCGTCCAGACTCCGTTGAGTCCATCGTCAGTTATCGTCCGACATTTCGACTCTAGGGTAGGGAAGAGCGATTGTTATAATTATACTCACAACTCTGCCAAACACTTTGTAGGACAACAAGGTTGCTTCGGGTGCGACCCCGATGAATCTGTCAGAGCCCGTCAGTATTCGGAAGAAAATCATTTCCAGTTGGTGCGCACCTCTCTGTCCTGCCAGCAATTATGCCTGCCACGTGAGTTCCGTGACCCAGTTGGTCCATTGGGTCTTCGTCAGGCTCCTTCACCCAGCCAGTGTAGGGCCAGTCTGTCTCGAAATCCTCATGGTGTTAACGAATAATTACTCTCTCCATAATTAGTCAGAACTGAGGACAAAGCCACGACGGGGTGTAATATTCTGGGTCACGTACACCCGTCGCCCACAAAGTCATAGCCCCCTGCAACTGTATGTCCAGGGCCGAATCCTCCGCCCAGCTGAACGAAGCACCAGTAAGTAGGGGGACTCAAGAGTCACTATAAACCCTAGGTGTTCAGGGACCGGCTGTCTCACCCCTGGGTGCGTGTATTGTGTGCCAGTATCGATGACAGCAACCACGGCGCCCTTGCCAAAGATGCCCATGGCATGGAGCTTGTCGACTCCGGTCCAGGAATGGACTGAGTAGTTGGCAGCGGTGGCATCCTCGGTGAAGGACAGTGTCGGCTCGTGCGGTGAGAGCTTTATGATCTTGTTGGACCACACGTTTGAGACAGACGCCAATGCCTGGAGGGTGTCAACGTTGTCTCCGGACGTCTCCACGCTCACGCCCGAGAAGACATCCGTGTTGAACTCCCTCAAGATTCGGGTCCCTTGTCGGTTGGCAATCTGCTCCCGGAGGGCTTGGTAGTTGGACCCCTGCGAATCGCCGTCGGGCTGTTAGCTGCAGAAAATGATTGTAGGCCTCCTAAATATCTTGACTCTTGTAATGAATTCCAGGTGTTAGGGAGCCGCAAATCAAAGCACCGTCTCTCGGCTCACCTTGGTGAATTCCACGATGAACTTCTTCGGCGCAGCAACAGTGCTGTTATCATTCACGGCAGCCGTGTGAGTGTCACGAAGCTTCAACGCAAGGCCGGAGCCTGCCAGGAACGAGGCAAGAACTAGCCGAGCCGAAAGAATCATCTTCAGGTCCTGCTATGACGGCTGCTCAAATGACAAAGCAAACTCGGCAACTCGAAGTTGCAGCGAATCAATTTGACGAGTCTCTCGGGCCCCGTCTAGCGTATGGTGAGATTCCATTCTGGAAAGGGGATGTTTTATTATGGCCGATACCTTACCTACCCTTCTTATAGATCATCGAGCTCCAGACCTATCTCGAGAATGAAGTTACGAAACTTATGCAATTGCGGCATCGGAGTGCTGTTGTCTTGAATTATTTCTGGCCGGGGCGGCAGCCACCCACTTTCAGGATGCGTGAGAGCTCAGCTCCCTATTTCGGAACCCTGCTCACCTCCGCATTGGGAAAGTCACGGTGAAGTGGATGCATCAGGCAGCCGCCTTACAAGTTACAATCCGAAAATCGATAACGAAGGTCTGAGGGCGGCCACATTAAAACGGGTAGGATCTGCCAAGCCTCCGGTAAAGGCATGTCGATGAACAAGTTGCAAATTCGTACTTGAACGTAGGCGGAAAGTGGTAATTGACGCGACTTCTCCATCACGGTGAAAGTCCAGCGCTCCCCTAATTAAGCCATTTGGTTGCCAGGAGTTCCCGTATATCTGGGGAGGTAATTAAGGCGAATTAGTTGACTTGGGGGGAAAACGCAAAAGCCCTAAAAGAATGCCAGTGGGTTTCCGGTGCAGGTGAAAGTTGGAAGGACCCCCAACGGTCCTAGCCCAGGGGGCTGTTTAAACTTTAAGGGCATCTATTCATGTTCACCACAGAATAGGGGGTCCGTACCCTTTTTATGCTCGTTGGGATACTCCTCTTGTCGTGGCTACATAGAGACCTTACTCAGTGTCGATTGTTAATACCATCACTGGCGATCTGCCTACCTACCTACCTACCTACCTACCTACCTAAGTAACTGCTTAAGAGTAAGTTGCCCATGTGTCCAGATCATGTCACCAAAGGTTTTGAGTCCTAGTCAAGGTGTGAGCCTCCAAAACGGGGAAACTATATGGGATGCAGACTTGCAGCAATATGGGGCAAGCTACGGAGTAGGTAGGCAACACTGCATGATACTTGTGATTCATCATGTATGCTTGACTGAGACATATGAGAGGATAACAGGGGTTGGTGGCAGATGAGGTCTACAGCGTGAAAATTGGTCTATCAGGAGACACTCTATGAAGTTCCTTCGAGGATTTGGCGGGGAACAGACGCTAGTAATAGTGCAAAGCACATCAGGGGTTGGATTCTTGTGCCAGGTACAACTTCTACCCATCAGGGTTAAGCCAGCTGCTATGCGTAGGACCAAAGAATCAGAGGCAAGACTAATGGCCTGATATACTCTGAGTCTTAGGGGCTCCAGTGCAATAGAGGTTAGTTGTCTCGCTAATCGCCTCCTACTTACCTTCCTGAATAGTCCATTATAGGTTCCACAATTGGCTTAACCCTAAAGACAAATGGCCGACATACGCAGGAAGGAGTTTACACCTCTCTCTCCACTGCGCTTCAACTGCTACCAAGATCCTGGATAGCAAATCCTGACTCCTGAGCCGTTCCATGCCTCCCTCCAGCTCCCGCCCAGGTTCACTAAAGACGGAATCATCTTCAATCTTCTCTCTCAAATCTAGTGGGCTAATCAGGTTGTTGTGAACGATTTCCGTCCGTTCGCGAGGCTGTCGCCAGTGGAGAGGAGGACAAGGTAGCGTTGGAGGCGAGAGGAGCAGAAGCCAAAAAGCCAAAAAGAGAAAAAGAGAAAGAAAAAAAACAAATGGTTTAATATTAATTAATCAAGGAAACAGTGATCTCTATGTCCAATACGTGTCTGTTCTTGCTCTAGCTAAAAAGTCGAAAGAAACAAAGACGTGAAGAGTAACGCCGGTATGCCACACATGAACTTGCCAAATTGTCGTATTTATATAACAGGACCCCCGTTATGCTTGGGCTGATAAATCTTCACCATCCAAACTTCTCCACCGCGATCCTCACACCCGCCCCGTCACCGATAGCGGCGGCGCAGGTGTTTCTCACCTCCCTGTTCATGCTGTCCGGGCCGGACACGACCACCCCGACACTGTCACCACCGCCATCCCAGATCGGTGCGGAGGATAAGGACGAGGACGAAGAGTCGGCGATCCAACCTCTCACCAGCCCAGCCGTGTCCGGCCTCCCAGCCTCCTCCGTCGGCTCCGGGACGGCGAGGTCCAGCCCCGCAGCGACGAGCTCCTCTAGCTGCTCCGGGGGGATCCAGTCCGCGTGCAGGCGCGAGCGGGTCACCCAGAGCAGATGGACGCGCTGCCTGCGCCTCGTCTTCCCACTGTGGGCGGCAGGCCTCTTGCTCGCCAGCAGCGACGGCGAAGCGGGGGAGGAGGGCTCATCAACATCATCGTCATCGTCGTCCCTACCGCGACTGTCTTCGTCAGGGACACCAGCACCCTCGGCGACACGCTCCTCTGCTAGCCGCCGGTCGTCCAGCAGGAGCGTGGCGGCGAGCGGGTACACCACCGCGATCCCGGACCCGCCAGCCACGAGGACGGCGGTGTCGCTCGCCCGGAGCATGTCCAGCGCGTGCGAGGAGCCGTAGGGGCCGTCGAGCCGGATGGAGAGGCGCACGGCTTGCTGCTGCTGCTGCTGCTGCTCGGAGCGGGCGTGCTCCAGGAGGTCCCGCGTGAAGCCGGCGTGGGTGCGGATGAGGAGACCGAGCCGGGCGTGGTGGTGGGTTGCCAGGTTTGTGCCGCCGCCGCCGCCGCCTGGGTGTTGCTGTCGCCTCCGTCGCCTACGCTCCTCCTCGCGTTGTTCCGTCGGCGGGAAGGCGAAGGGTGCGGCCGAGCCGATGGTGAAGGGGTGCGCCTGGATGGCGTGCGCTCGGCCCAGTGCCGGGACTGTGAGGAAGACGTGGTCCGTGGGCCGCCAGCCAGAGATAATGTTCCGGGGCAGCACGCCGCCGCCGCCGCCGCCGCCCTCGGTGGACGACCAGGCGGGGACGTCCCAGTCTGCGGAGAGCATGAGGGTCTCGCCGTCCTCGAGGATGGAGAGGTCCGCCTCCAGCGTGGCGGTCTTCATCCCCAGACGCCAGACGAGGCGGTCGAGGACGAAGATGGCCAGGGACGCGGCGACGTAGGGGCGCGAGGTCTGGAAGTGGAGGTACAGGAACGCAAGGGCGAGCGCCTGCAGCACCACGTGGCTGGCCAGGAAGACCTCGTAGCACCGCTGGCGGAACGAGCCCAGGGAGGTGAGGTACAGCAGCTCGTAGGGGACGAGGGCCCCGAAGCCGAGCATGATCAGAGGGTGGGTGAAGTACTCCCAGGGGGTGACCGGGTTGAGCCAGGGAGGGGCCAGCACGAACTGGAACAGGACCATCCCCGTCATGTGCAGCAGCGCCTCGAGGCACATCAGCTCCCCGACCCGGCGGTGGAAGATGTTGAGCGCCTCGTAAGATCGGCCCGTGAGGAGCTTCACCGGCTGGTTCTTGGCCGCCAGCAGGTAGAGGAGGGGCAGGTTGACGATGAAGACGAACCCGGCCCGATCTGCGGGGACGAAGAAGTAGTCCCCGCTCAGCGGGCAGCGGTAGAGGTGGAAGAATAGGTTCATCCCCAGCCAGGCGAGGACGAAGACCGTCACCGCGTTGGAAGGCAGGGTCCTGTTGACGATGGGGATGGGACCGGGTTGATAGGCCAGCCACCCGCGCATCCGGGTGAGCATGGTCCTTCTGGGCCACTTGCGTGTGCTGCCGGTAGCGGAGCCCCTGTTCTGTCGCCATACAAGCGGCACCCGCTCGACGTCCACGTCGGCATCGGGGTTCTTTGGCAGTAGCCATGGAGGCGTCGCTGTCCCTTGTATGGTACTGCTGGATGATGATGAGGTGTCATCTTCACTAGCGTGATCCCGGCGAGGATCCCGAGAGAAATTGGTAAAGTTTGCCCCCGATATCCGCTCCCTCCATTTCTTGCGGTCCTGGGTTTTCTGCCGCCAGTGTTTGGCAGCGAAAGCCAGTAGCACGGCTACTATTGCGACGTTATACGTCGCCGTTATGACGCGTCCTTCGAGCAGGGCCCTGATCAGGTCGGCGACGTAAGCGAGCCTCTCTGGATCGTTCGGGAGGGTTCTGTTGCGGCCGGCAGTGACGGTCTCTGCTCCCTCATGGATCGCCCCCTCTAGCACCCGACGCATCCATTCTCCGCTCCATATCACTTCCATTGGCGGCAGGTTCGGGTTTGGAGGAGAGTGGGCTAGTGGGCGTGAGCGAGGTGGAAGACTGGCTAGAAAAGACACGGGAAACGCAGTGACACAATGTAAAGAGGGACAAAAGAGGAAACGAGGACGGTAGAGAGAACCCGAGCCCCCGGGATTTATCAGATTGATCTGATAAGATCTCTGTGCCGCAGAGAATTCTTGGAGTCTGACAGGAGAAACCCCGCAAATCCGCAATCGGAACGAAACGACTATTTTACGCAGGACTCATTCTTAGGCGGCATTACTTGCCAAGGACATCCCCACCTTCTGGACCCAGTGCTAGTAGTAGCTATGCCGATGACCCGATGTACGGGTTCAAGGCCGGCTGGGTTTCGAATCTTTTCGCTGCATGTATTTGGATTACAAGGCCTGCCTTATAGATGGCTCGACAGCCTGCTCTTTCTCAGCACATGTACGACTAGGGGCACAGGACTATCACAATGACTGCCTACCTACCATAGGCAGTAGGTGGGTTGAGCAAGTTTTTACCCGTCGTCCCCGCGCTTTGCATGCAGCAGACTTGGTCATTAGTGCTTAGGGCGGAATGCCACTGTTAGGCGACCCCTGTCAAAGGTGGGGGGTTGAGTCACGTGGACCTTGGAGTCTTAGCGCCAACATGTTTGCTTTTTCCAAGTCGCAATACCGAACCGTGGAAAGGCAGATCAAGGGAAAACAAAATCATGGAGTTGAACATCCATAATCTCGTCTCGCGTGTATTAAATACCCCTTGCCACTATTAAATATCCCCTGCCAATGTTTTTGATACCTCTTTACTGATGTCGTGGTGTTCTTCCTCCTCTTCACAGCATCGTCAAGATGCCGACGCTGCCCACAGCCAAGGCGAGGGTGAAGGCGCCACTACTCAACAACACAGCAGCCGCGCCAGTGACGGCCTGCCCATTCTTGACACTGGTCACCCTCGTAACACCCTCCGTGGAAAAGCTGACGTTTCTGAACCGGACTGAGCTGACGAACATGCAGCTGTTTCCGGAGAGCTCACAGGTCCCGGCGGTGCTTTCGGTGCGGACGGTTTTGGAGCTGGGGAGTGTTCGACCTGATGTCAGCACTGCCTCCCCCTGCTGTACCCTATTGTATTGATCTACAGATATGGAATGGGGAGAAAATGGGAAATGGAAGAAGGGAGAAGGGGAAGAGTGGTCAAGTGGACTTACGTCTCGTCCCAGCACCCGACGCGGGGCGTGGTCTCATTGGACAAGAGGCACTTGTCGCTGGGCCGGCAGCACATGCGGTTGGCGTCGTTGCGCAGGTACTGCTGCGACGAGGGGGTGAGCTGCATGGAGGCGCCCGTGCGGAGGCACACAATGGAGTCCTTGCTGTCACTAAAGACGGTGTTGAACGAGCAGAGCTCATTGATGTCGTTCATCGGGTCCTTGGTCTGGGCGAGGACGGGGACGATGTTCGTCGCCAGGAGCGCGAGGGCGGCCGCCCAGGGGATGAGTTTTGCCAGTGCAGAACGCATGGTGTCTTTCGTCTGTCTCTTCAGTTTCTTCGAGCGATTTGGGAGGCCCTGTGATGTCGCTGGTCTGGTCCGCAAGCTTCGTGATGACGGGGCAAGCTAGTCAAGTCTCCATCAATGAACGCAGGAACCCTTCAAGATATAAAAGAACCTCACCCTTGTTGACGCTCTGAAGATGGATTCCCCTGTCATGTCGCCACTCTTCGGGTTCGGGATGCCAACAGGCGGAACGAGTGCCGCTCCCGGCCATTAGCGCTGTGGCGTCTGTTGAAACCCAATGCCAAGGATCCTCCAATCTGGGGCGCTCTAGCGAGCCATTCAGCTGCGCGTGAAGGGCGCTAGCCAGGGGTTGAAGTCCTGAGGTTGCACACTGTAATTTCGATAACGTCCTTCTTTAAGATCATTCTCCCGACTCTCATTATCTCACTGGAGACGACAGCGACGTTTCACGATGCTCGAATGAGATCGAATGCTTCTTTTTCCTTTTTTGTTGAATTGCATGGTCGCTATCAGCGGCCTGCAGCGGTAGTATGGGCTTCGCTAAGGCGGACTTCCCTCCATAATGATCCTGACCAATTCACCGCTGGGAGGTCTGAAATCACAAGGCACATTAATTCTGGGCGTCAGGGATATGATGGGGCACTCCCGTTGCCGTTGATCCGCTGGACTACCACCTCCTCCCTGGGACCCTGGAACTCCCTGGCAGGGTGATGTCCACGTGGACTGTGGATTTTTATTGAGAGTCGCTCGGGATGTCACCGCCGCCGCCGCCCGGCCCCCCTGATGGGCTCTCTCTCAACGCTGTCGGATTTGAGTCCGAAAGGAAGACTCTAGAGCCAGAGCAACAAGCCCCTGCCACTGCTCTCGGTGGTGTCTTCTCGTTTGCCGTGCCGTAATATGCATTAACACTACGGGTCTCCTACCTAGAACACCAAGAGCACTCCTTCGCGACGCGAGCAGCGATCCGCAGTGCCCGTCCCCATGTTTGGTTAGTAAATTCTGCTGTCGTCGCCATCGCTAACTCATCGTGATTCCTGACGACCTCCATGTCTATGTACTCGGCGTCTGCTACAAGGTAATACACTAAAAGTTGCTGCTCAGCAGTGGGATCGTGGCCGTTGGCACAGCACACGAGCCTGCTGCCATGAAGCCACATCTCCCCTCACGCCGACGCATTCGGAGCAGAAGGCCTGGGATGGTAGGGTCTAGGGATTGAAGTGGGCAACGCTACTAGAAGTATTCAATCGTCTTAATAGAGTAATAGACTATCTCCCGGAGACTGGCAAAGGGGCATGCTGAGAGGACGGAGCCACCCACCTACTGGCTGCCGGGACGGATTCACCGGGCGTGGTACGGGGACTTTAGTGACAGTTCCGATCCAACTGGGAAAGTCCAAGGAAACCTCAGGTCCGTAACTGAGGGCGGCACATTCGGCGCTGGGGGAGATACTGTCTTCACCTCCTGAGGTATTCACGTGGCAATTTGGTGGCCTCGACTTCGTGTTTAAATAGGGTTCTGAACCGCGATGTGCCTGTTCTAACCACGAAATAGAGCGTGATGTCTGCCCCATTTGCATACAAGCACGCACGCATAGAACCGACACCTCAGATTACTGCCATGTTGCCGCAGTGGGGAGGCAGATTGGATCGCCCACCTCGGTACCGAAGCTCACAATATGCTTACCTTAGGGCTCCCGGCCAAACACACCTACACTTCCAGTCCAAGCTCCGGGTTGACATTACCGACGGATCGATGCCGAAGATCGACCGAATAGCGTTGTGTTAATACGTTTGAAAAAAAAAGAGACATCTGCCGTTTGCGACATGGGGAAGTGCGGGGAAGAGCCATCCTGAGTACTGGAGGGTGGTGGCAGGATGCAACCCCTCAGGAGGGCACCGGAGAGCAGCAGGTGCAGCTACATTATGGTTCGGCGATCTTGGGCCGCAAATAGGCAGCCCCCACTAGGAGGGCCGAACGAGGGCGGCCCAGCTGCCGGGAGGCCAATATATATGAAGGCGGACCACTGATGAAACTCCCCTACATGGGAGAGAGAGTTGAGAGAATAGCAGCCGGAACGCAATCACGACAAACAAGGAGACAAATAACTGAACCATCTACACAAAGGGGTGAAACGACGAACATTACCCAGGCGCAAACATGGGGTCTCAAGCTGAAGTCCCAAACGGACACAGCACGGATACCTGCAAGCGGCTGATGGAGCCGCTCAGATACTCGGGCTCGCTCGATCACCTGGAACACTTCGAGGTCTCGCCCATCATCGGGCGCGAGTACCCGGCCGCAAAGCTGAAGGAGATGCTGCACGCGCCCAACGCTGAGCAGCAGATCCGCGACCTCGCAGTGATCATCAGCGAGCGCGGAGTGTGCTTCTTCCGGTCGCCGCAGGACGACCTGACGGTGGATGAGCAGAAGCAGCTCACGGACCTGCTGGGGAAGCTGAGTGGCAGACCGGAGAGCCATGGGCTGCATGTGCACCCCATCTTTCGGGATGTGAACAACTTCCCGATGGCGGATGGGAGACATGATGAGAACATGTATGTGGCGGTAATTTTTCCAGGTCTTTCCCAGGTCGAGGGGAATCGTCGAGGTAGAAAGAGACCCCCAAGGTAACACCCTGACTCTGAGGGGCGTGGTGGTGACAGCTACGTGATCAACTCCGATGCGCAGAAAAAGATGTACAAGGCGATACGGCGGGCTATGCCGGCTGAGCCGAGGGATCTTGGCCGGGAATGGCACAGCGATGGTGAGTGATGAGCGGGTTGGAAAGGGCACCGGTGTCGTCGGTACGCCTCGCCTGACCATAACTCCCACCTTCCACCAAACCAGCCACGTTCGAGGAGTGCCCTGCAGACTTCAGCCTTCTTCGTATGCAAGAGACGCCCCCGTACGGTGGGGACACGCTCTGGTGCTCGGGCTATGAGATGTAAGTAGGGCCCCCACCGCCAGAACGGCTGACGATCCAGGGAATCCACAACCCGAACCTTAACCGCCCACTCCTCCCGGCCGCATAGATACGACCGCATCTCCCCCTCCTTCCGATCCTACCTCGAGACCCTGACCGCGACCTGCGCCCAGCCGGTCTTCAAGACGGCCGCGGCGGAGGGCGGCTACGCGGTCATGTCCCCGCGGGGCAGCCCACTGAACGTGGGCGACTCCTTCGCCCCCTCGCACCCCGTGGTCAGGACCTGCCGGATCACGGGCTGGAAGTCTGTCTTCGCCGGGGTCGGCCTGCACGTGACACGCATCGACGGCGTGCACGCGCACGAGGACCTGATGATCAGGGAGTACGTCATGCGGGTCCTGACCAGGGGCCACGACAATGTGGCCAGGATGAGGTGGACCAAGGGCGCGGTGGCGGTGTGGAATAACTCGTGCACGCTTCATGCTGCGACGGTATGTCTTGGAGGAGGTCTGAGATTGATTTGCTTTTTTTCTCTGCATTTTGTTTCCCCTCTCCCCCTATGATATATACCTGGTCTCGTGTTGGCATAGCTGATGATCCGGTCGAACCTGCCAGCCGGACACACACCTCGTCCCCGGGGCGGTCAGGACGGGCATCCGAGCCTCGTCAGTCGGGGAGAGGCCCTACCTCGATCCGAACTCCACGTCCAGGCGGGAGGCCCTAGGGCTGGGGCAGGCTTGGTCCTGAGGTTCGTTCTAGTGTTCCTGTGAGAGGTGGAAAGTCAAGTCGTGCGGCAAGTCAGGTGAGACAGTTTGACTCTACACAGGGCAGGGAAATGGAAGACAACTCTGTTGGAAAGAAGCATCCAGTTATCCTTGATGTTGTGGACCAGAGACGCGTGGACTTGTGTGACCTCCCTGGATCATCGAAACCTCATTTATTGTTTCAAGTTTCAAAGGATTCCAGCCACTACGTTAGCTATTCGAAAGTGCCATGCTTAGAGTAACAAAGCAATAGGGACGGGTCAGACAGAGCTTGTCTATCTGCAGGGAACCTTCCTTCGACCAGCTCTGTGCCGCCTCGCATGGATGTCGCACAAGGGAGGGCCAAAATAGACATTGGTGTAGCCGTTCCTCGCTGTCGCTGCCGCTGCCGTCTCCATCACCGCGGGTTGTCTGCGTCGGAGTGTTGCTGAAACTGGCGTGTTTGATCTCTGAGGAAGTGCCCGTAGTCGGCTGTCGGCTGTCAACGGCAAGGCACAGGCTCGCAGCCGGCCGCTTGCGCCCTCATGCGTCTCCGACCGAACGGCGGACCAAGAAGACTGGCTCGCTGGCTTGAGTTCCCCGAAGAATACGAGCGGGTGTCATGGAAGGCGACGAACTTGTCCTGTCTATGGAAGGAGGAAGTGACAAACACCAGCAAAGATCGGATCTGGCTGCCACGGTGTCACTGTGGAACAGCCCCAACCAGTCCCTAAACTTTTCCAGCCTAACTAGTCTGCACGTTCCCTTGGGCAGGAGTTCGGCGGGCGGCGAGCTGGTGCTCTCATGTACTCTGTCGTCCAAAGCTGACTGCAGCGTCATTAGTATCACGCAGACGGCACGCTGCTACCTACCAAGCTAGTGACCGTCAGGGTGAGGCACAGCTGCACAAGCAATTAAACACAAGCAACAAGGGGACCCGATGGTTGAGGCGTCCAATAAGAGGTTCTGCATTATTGCTCCTACAAGACCATCCTAGATTCCTCTAGCGCCTGGCCCGGTCTTGTCGCGATGTGCAGCTGTTCCCCAAACACTTAGTCTAGATCCTGGCGACCCCATAGCTAATAGTACTAGGTTGTTGTTGATATGGATTTGGGGGTTTATGGGTATATGGAGAAGAGCTGAAAAGGCATCGTTCCAAGTTGTCGAACGGCACCGGCCGATGGTACTTTGCTGGCGCAATTTGGCGTCGTCGGCGGTCGGAGCTCGAAGACGAAAATATAGGATTTGGTCCTTGCTGGAGGTGGGGGTGGGTGACCCAGTCAAGACCGCCCGCACTAGAACAAATTCGGACTGAGAGCTTAAGTCCATGCAAGCCACAATGGTTGGCAGTCGATTTCCTTATCTATTGTTACAGGTTTGGCAGTGATTGATCGTGTGAGGCCAACGGCTGCTGATAACTCTCTTCCTTTGAGTGTCAATTGGGACAGGCGGAACCGTCGCGAACACTGTGGGGGTGGAGTGGATTGCGTCAGCTGGCTGGGAGTGGAATTTCAATACCTCTAGCACGGAGCACAGGCGGAAATCTCGTGACAAGCCGGTGGGCGTCTGGGCAGCCGACTTGCGGAGACTCGTACTCAGGAACCGCGGTTGGCTACATAAATGCAGGGTTCTTTGCTCTGGCGAGGATCGCGAGGTATATTTTGCCCCAAGTTTAACTCGATGACCACATTCTGCCAGCTGAGTTGGGCACGTCGTCGAAGGGAACACATGTAGAACAGGACATGCGACAGCGTGTGAGGAGTCACGGTAGAGCTAAGGAGCAAGGATTCCACGGATAAGAAAATTGACAATCATTTTACTTATCAGTGGCGACTTTCAATGGTGCCGCAATTCCACTAGGTCTAGGCCGACACCTCTGATTTGATCGAGCCTACGGCTACTGCTAGTAGCCCCGTACTTGGTATGGAGGGCACGGAGGGATTCCCAGTCGAGGCCTGGCAAGCGGGAGATGGTCTTGGCGGGATACAGTCGCTGACTGGCGATTGGCGCGCCGAATGGCACCGGCCGAGGCATCTGACAAGATGCCCCAAATCCTGGCAAACTGGCAGCGTCGGCGGGTTCCCTTACAACCGACTCCTCCCTCAACCTCCTTCCCGCCTTGCTCCCACCCACCATGATCCATTAAGGCTGTTCAAGACATTCTGGGGGAGCCGTCCGTCTGCACTTGCTCAAAGCTGCTGTACCTGTCTTTGGCTGTCCGACCGAGCCGGTCAGGGATTATGAGCTAAGCTGACCATTCAGGCCTCGACAGCTCCCCAACGGCCAGCTACTGACCATGCACGGAGATGAAGGCGGGTGTCGACGATTCTTTCGGAGACCCCATCGCCCCATCTTTTTTTCTCTCCATGCCCGGTGGCCTGCCTTATTGGGGCAAGAGATAAGCAACCTTCTTCAGGGTTGCTCTCTTGTCCACTGTCAGGTGTCGGATGCGCCGAGGGGCACCCAAGAAACCGTCCTTTTTCCTGCTGCAATGGATTTTAGTCAAATCCGGGAGAGATAGGCGGGGGTTTACGGTTGCATCGCATCTTCTACTAGCTAGTAGTGCGGACCCTTGATAGCTTGGAGATGTTTTGTCGGGTTTGTACAAAAAGGGTCTTGCCTGCCAGTCTCGCTCGGTGAGTTGATGAAGCTCTCTTGTTTGTGGTCGCTCGGTCCTGGTCTGGAGCTTGTGTTGTCGACTTGAGTTACTTCATCCTCCGTCCGGTTCGGTTCGCTGTTGAACAAAGGTGACGGCCAATCACTCCTCCAATCCTTCCATCTTCACTGTCGAAATCGAGTTCCGTTCCGTCCGATCAGCCAGTGCTTGGCTGCTCTGCGAGCATTGGAACCGCGTGGGTCATCGTCTGGTCAAGGCAAAGCTTGCCCTGCAAAGTCTCCTACTCGGGGGCGGATCTTTGCGAATAAGAAAAAATTCTTTTTCTTTGATACTCCCTCCCGGCCTTCTCGAGCTTCCTCGAGCAGTCGCCCGAGTCCGTCGCCGACTCGCCGCCACTCCAACTTTTGGTGTTGCGTGCCATTGAACATCAAGAGTCGGGAATCTAGGGGGACATGGGTTGGATTCACAACACAAACGCGGCCATCGCCAAATCGGTGGTGGGCCGGTGGTTCAAGCTCGATGGCTCCGGGCACCGTAAGCAGCGCAAGGGCTCTTACTTCTTCACCGAGATCAGAGCGGGGCTTGCGACTTTCTTCGCTATGGCGTGAGTTATTTTTCCCCCACCTGGAGATTTGGGGGACTGGGGCGAGGAGGCGGGCGAAGTCAGGGACTTGGAATATGGAAGAGAGACTGCGGGGAGAGAGGGGGAGAGGGGGGAGATCTCATACACCCAGCCATGTGTTAGAGGGCTGAGTATCAGTGGCTGACCCAAAAACCTCTGAACACAGTTACATCATCGCCGTAAATGCCAGTATCGTGGCTGACTCTGGCGGGACCTGCGTCTGCGCCAGCACCCCTACCGATCCGATCTGCCTTGGCAACGAGGAGTACCTCCTATGCAAGAACCAAATCAAGCGCGACCTGATCACGGCCACTGCCGCCATCTCTGCCCTCGGTACCTTCTTCATGGGCCTGTTCGCCAACATCCCCGTCGGTATTGCCCCTGGAATGGGGTTGAATGCCTACTTCGCCTACACCGTCGTCGGCTTCCATGGAACCGGCACCGTGCCCTACCAGGTGGCTGTGACGGCCATCTTTGTCGAAGGGTTCATCTTCTTTGCGCTGGCTCTGCTCGGTATGCGCCAGTGGTTGGCACGCGCCATCCCGCGCTCCATCAAGCTGGCGACCAGTGTCGGTATCGGTCTTTTCTTGACCCTGATCGGCCTGACGTACTCGGAGGGTATCGGGCTTGTGGTCGGTTCCATTGCCACGCCGCTTGAGCTCGCAGGCTGCAAGCCTAGTGACCGCCTTATCAGCGCCACCGGAGATGTGCTTGGCTGCCCTAACAGCGCCAAGATGCGCAACCCGACCATGTGGGTGGGCATCTTCTGCGGCGGCGTGTTCACGGTTATGCTCATGATGTACCGCGTCAAGGGCGCCATCATCGCGGGCATCATCCTGGTCTCGATCATCTCGTGGCCACGCACCACCGAGCTGACGTACTTCCCGAACACGCCCCTCGGTAACGACAACTTCGACTTCTTCCGCCGCGTCGTCGACTTCCACCCGATCGGGAAGACCCTGAACGTGCTCGAGTACAAGCTGGGCGATTACGGCGGCCAGTTCGGGCTCGCGCTCATCACTTTCCTCTACGTCGACATCCTCGACTGCACCGGCACGCTGTATGCCATGGCCCGCCACGCCGACCTGATGGACCCCGTCACCCAGGACTTCGAGGGCTCTACTATGGCCTACATGGTCGACTCCATCGCCATCTCCATCGGCGCCATCTTTGGTACTCCGCCGGTGACTGCCTTCATCGAGTCTGGTGCCGGTATCTCAGAAGGCGGCAAGACGGGCCTCACCGCCATGGTCACGGGCCTCTGCTTCTTCATCTCCATCTTCTTCGCGCCCATCTTCGCCTCCATCCCTCCCTGGGCCACGGGCTGCGTGCTCGTCCTGGTCGGCTCCATGATGGTCCGCCACGTGACCGAGATCAACTGGAACTACCTGGGTGACGCCGTGCCGGCATTCGTCACCATCGCCCTGATGCCCTTCACCTACTCTATCGCCGATGGCCTGATTGCCGGAATCTGCCTGTACATCCTGATCAACTCGCTGGTCTGGATCATCGAGAAGGTCTCCGGAGGCCGACTTGTGCCCCTCCACAAGGAGGACAAGGACCCCTGGACCTGGCGCATTCCTGGCGGCCTCCTCCCCCCCTGGGTGGTGCGCATCGCAAAGGGCAAGAGGGACTTCTGGCGTGAGGACGACCGCTCCATCTCGGAGGCCCACCCTGCCGACGGCAGCGTGCCGCTTCAGACAGAGCAGCAGCAGTTCGAGAGCAAGCGATCCGACTCGACGCCCGAGCGCAAGCCGTCGCCTGATCACCTGAGGAGCGACTTGACTCCTGCCACTCCTACTCCCGCGCTGGCCGAGACCGTGCAGAAGTGATTTGTCTTTCTGTCGTGGGAGATACATCTCCTCACGTTTTGTTTTCTTGACCCCACCTTTTTTATTATTGATGATGATTTCACTGCAGCCAAACATGTAATTTTTCTACTATGTAACACACCTCTCTCCCACCGAGTAGGATGAACAGACAGACAACACAAAACTAAAGACAAGTCACTTGGATAATAGCGCTCTTTTGGATTTCGCGGCGACTACAATAAGGGGGTTTTGTGAGGCAAGGCTGGGATACCCTGGGAGGAAAGGAGTGCTCGTTTGGAGCAACGGAGGATGCGATGAATTATCAGCAGTGTAGGACATCAATAACCATTCGACTACAGTATTCCTTACACCTTGCTCCAAAATCGCCAGTCTAGTCAGTATAGTCCATCGGCAGTCAGTCGGGCAGCGCGCTGATCAGCCGGAGTCGCGACAGGACCAAAGGAAAAATTGTCAGCCATGCCCTGTTTACGCCCTACGGAGCACACTCTACCTAGAGCCACGGAACTGCAGGTGCCCACGCCCGAGAGCCACCCCTGAGGGGGTCGCAGTGACTTTCTATACTGTTAATGTTTAGCCTGGCTATGGAGGATGCGTACGCATGCAACCTTAGTTTGCCTAATTCAAGTTAAATACTAATCAAGTGTATTAGTCGCAGCTACCACCGAAGAGAGAAATGAAATGGACTACCTACCTAGGTACTCATGTTTACAAGCAGCTCCCAAGATTAACAAACAATAGAGTACCCGCTCAAGATGAGATTTCAGCACCAAACCTCTAAGGTCAGACATTGAGCATCCTTCTCTGTCAAAAAGAAAATCTCGAAGACACACGAAGAAGCCATCTAGTGGCCGCTGTTACCGTAGAAATGAGAAGAAAAGGTGCGACCAGACAAAAAAGTAGCCGATCGGTCTCAAGCCCATCGCCGAGATCGATATTCCTAAACTCGTGAAGCAGACAGCCTACTCGTTGGTTAAGGGGCTTTGAAACCTGAGGCCCAAGAGTGCGAGTGCGGGATGGGGAGAAAAATAACATGCAGGCGCAGCAGCAGCAGCACAAGTAGCAGTAATTGGATTGGGTATTGAGCCCTAACCCCTCTCCTTCTAGCCCCAATTCTCAACAACATCATGCACCCCTACCTTCCTCCATGCCGGTCCATGACGGCTGCATTCTTCCTCGGCCGCCCCTTGCCCCTCTCAGCCTTTAGGAACGTGCACGCCTCGAAGTGGACCTCGAACTCTCTCGCCCCCGCTTGCCCGAGATGCCCGCAAGGGCAGACGTAGTGCGGCGGCGGCGCTCCGACCACCCCGTTCGCGTGCCTGCCGGCGCCGACCACCGAGTGTCGGCGGCACCGGCGGAAGTGCTGCCGGAAGCTGTCTTTCCTCCCGAACCCCCTGCCGCACCGGCAGCGCAGCTGCCTGGGCAGGTGCCGGCTGGAGGTGTTGAGGTGCCGCAGGAGGGAGCGCCGATCCTTGACGTCCGGGCACGCCTGTAAGCCGCACCAGTGGCTGGCTATGCGGTGGGCTTGCTGCAAGTGGCTAATCAGCTCCTCCGAGCCGGGGAGTGATGAGTGGCAGACGCCGCATAACTTTGCTGAGTTCGGCTGTTGGGCCCGGTTTGTGTTGGTTGAGGAGTGTGGCAAGACGGAGGAGGATGGGGTTGTCGGAGGGACGCTTGGAGAGACTCTGGACGAGGACCCGAAAGCTGAACCCGGGCCGCTGCTAGAAGGAGAGGTTGCTTGCGAGTGCGTGAGGGTTAAGAGAGGTGGAGAGCTGGGTGGAGATGATGTAGAGGGTTGAGTGATGGCACTGATGGGAAATGTCTGTTGTTGTTCTTGTTGTTGTTCTTGCTGCTGCTGCTGCTGCCACTGCTCCCGCTGCGGTGAAGAAGGCCAATCACCATCCACCCTTCGCGCGACGGGATTAATGCTACGATCGTCCCCGGCTGGCGACTGCTTGCACAGGCCGGACCACGATTCGGTCGTCCATCCCTCGCCGCCCGCGCCATCGTCACCGTCACCGTCACCGTCACCGCCGCCGTGACAGTCATGGCGCTCTGTTAAATTGTGCTGGTCGTAGTAACCATGCAAGTCGAGCCACTCGAGCTCCGATTGGAAGTGCCCGCCATATTGTTCGACGTGGTGATCACCGTACTTTTCCGGGATGTCGAGAGTGCTGAGCCGATGCTCGGCGCCGTTTCAGGGATTGTAGTTAGATTTGAAGGAAGGATTGTAGTTGATAGGGCAGCAAGACATCGCCTGGATCTCGAGGGCTTGTGTTTGCTCCACTGTTGGGGTCGATTGGCACTCTGTTTCTGCTATTAGGTACTGGTTTTGTGTCTGCTCACGGCTGTTCCGTACCCGAGGGAGCTGGGCTCAACCAAGGGTTTAGGGGTTCAGGGGCTGCCGCTCGTGACCGAACATTTCCCACGTACCAATTAGGAGACCGACCTACACTGTCCAACTCGACTTGGGGGGAACAGCAAAAATTGATAAGAGTTAATCCAGAGCGACCGTAGTTCCTGAATGTCCGACTTAAACTTGCCGAAAATACAGGAAATTCCTTGTCTGGGGCTCCTGCCATTTTATGCAACTCCGGCGCTCTCAATTCCAAGAGGTCTGTCCTGTCTGTCGCCAGGGAGGCAGCCTGGGAAGCGGTGCTGAAGTGACAATGCCATACGCGCTACGTTGGTTTTCCGCAGGCGGGGACTCCCCCACGACGGTGTTCCATCCCACAAACCGAAATGGCCGGCAGTTCACTGCCCAGCTTCTTGGCGTGAGGTCTTCATTACTAGGTATACCTAACATGAGTGCTTTCTGTAATCCGTACCTGAGAAACGTCAGCACCCAACCATCACCCAATGCAGGAACTGGCTAATGCAGCAGTCGTACATGGAATCAGGTAGCTCCCTCGCCGAGCTCACTGTCATACTGACCGATTGACTCCCCAGGCCGGGAATTGGCGTTGATACGTCGTCAACCTCGGGGCCCAAAATCTTACGGCACCAGTATTATCCTTGGAAATACTCATGCCTGCGGAGCTGAAACTGTGCAACAAGAGAGATATGACAAGGATGACATGCTTACACGAGGTTATTTTCGAATCAGCCAGGCCCGTCATTATCGATCATAGCTGGGGATGTGTTGAGTGGAAAAGTGTCAAGGACATCCACTCCAATTACCTAGGTAGCTACCGTCAAGTGGTCTATTCGTAATTACATGTACTGATTCCTGCATCTTCCTACAGCAGTAGGCACGACATCGACGAAGGAGGGCAGGTCGTAAATATCTGGCGTAACTCGAACGTATCAATCGCTGCCTTGGGGTGGGCCAGGCGGGATAGGGGCTGGGCTCAATTGCCTTTTGGGCGATGGTTGGTCGGCAAAAGGCCCAGTATGGTATTTTGTGGTGCAACTTCATGTTTCGCCTTTTTCGTAGCCGATGACCCCCATCTCCGATTCTAAATTCGCCAGAATAGAGGTTTTGATCCCAACCAGAGCCGCATACTATCGTTTCCCACCTAGGAGAAAACCGCCACTGACTGACGACGACATTTGGGAGCATGATGAGAGCGGTAGATACGCATCAAGGCGCATTCCACCAAGGACATTCAGAGACCCGATCGAATGTTGAATAGTCAGCTGTCTGCTGACCCCATGGTCCCAATGGACGATGGGCAATATGGGAGCTCCCGGCATTCGGTAGACCAGCTGGATGAATCAAGCCGGCATATGTGCGTATATGAAAGGGGCGGTTGCTGCAGATCGAGAACCCTAAAAATCCAGACAATTTTAGCCGACAAGGACAGCATTGCACTTCCTTGACCTGGCCATCTATTAATTGGCGGCTTGAGGTCCATCACGGCGCGAGGTCCGTCTAGCGAGTAAGCCTCGAATACTTCTTCGGGTCAGGTCATCAGTGCTCGCGGCTTCGCGAAGCTCGCCTGTATAGCTGCCGCAAACCATTGCACCAGCCAGGACCAGGAAAATCTTTCAACCCGAAAAAGAACAAAATGAGATCCACTCTCCTTTACGTCCTGGGCTTCCTCCCTACTCTCCTACTCGCCAAGAGTTCGGGTTCGGACCTGCTGGCGGACAACTTCCACTGGAGGAACCCCTTCGGGCGCCGCATGAAAAAGTTCGACAAGGAGTGTAGCATCACCAAGCGCTTTGGGGCGGAGGAGTACTACCTCCACGACCTGCACGAACCCCCTCCCTTCGGTCTCCTCCTCTACCACGACGCAGCAAAGGACATATTTTTCGAGCGTCACTACCCCGGCACGTGGGCCGGCGATGACCCACACCTTTACAATCGACACCTGTTGATGATGGACTATCACACTTTGCCCGTCTTGGTGAGGCGGTGGGTTGAGGAGGAAGAGAGGACGAGAGGATCGGGGAGGGACATGTTTTACGTCTTCAAGAAGGCGGTGAGTGAGGACGAGAGGATCAAGGATAGGGCTCCTGTGCCGAAGACGGAGGAGGAGGCGGAGAAGAGTAGGGACGAGAAGAAAATTGTGATCTTTGCCCCTGGGGCGATATATCACATCTTGCCGCTGTGGGTAGCCGAGGACAGTGAGTGTAAAGGTTTGTAACCCCTTGAGGTATTTACCCCAGCTTTGGATAGCTTCCCAAGGCACGGGCCATTCTCCTCATTCCGGAGCCCCTTCCCCAGCGACGAAGTTCGTGATGCTTTCAGGCTGACCGATGGGGGCGTGTCCCCTAATCTCCCAGATGTCTTCTCCAACCTCGAGCTCTACCAAGACAAGGCCGACGACGGTAAGGTAGTCGCCTGGGTGACAAGCCACTCCGCCGCAAGGAGAGGCCACGACGAGCGCAGCATGCACTTTGTCATACAGGCGCACTACCTCAAGGCGAAAGAGATGGACTCCCGGGAGGTCAAAGATGAGCTATAGGAGCGGCGGACACCCACTTACGGGAGGGGGGTGCAGCACTAATGATATTGATGACTAATTCCTTCTCTCGTAGCGATACTACCTCGAATGCCAGGTAAAGGTTCGCGAATGCACTTAAGGGACGCCGATGAAGATGTATGTCAGAATGAGAGAGAGAAAGAAAGAGAAAAAGAAACACGGCCCAGCTCGACTCCGCTCGTCTCAAAACCCTGTCGATGCACTAGGGGGCAGATCGGCCTCCCCAGTACCCCAGACAGTGCTCTCCACAGGGCCCAACGCCAGCTCCAGCACGCCGCCATTGGTATAGAAGTCGTGTGAGATCCAGCTCTTCGTGTATGCCTCCCCGTCCAGCGTCGCGCTCTGGACGTAGATGTTGGCGTAGCGGGCGTCGAAGTTGACGTTCCTCACTGTCGCCGTCTTCCCACTCACGGGGTTCGTGATGTTGACCTCGCGGAAGAACGGTGGCGTGATGAGGTACACGTCCTGCCCGCTGACCGGGTAGAGGCCCATCATGGCCAGGGCGATGAAGGAGCCCATCGCGCCCGAGTCGTCGTTCCCCGGAATCCCGCCGATGCTATCGTTGAACTGGGAAGGGATGTACTTGTGCGCGTACCTGGTCGACAGCCCCGGCCGGCCTACGTAGTGGAAGAGGAAGACGACGAGGAAGGACTGCTCGTTGCCCATGTACAGCAGGTTGGGCGTGTCGTGGAAGTACCGCAGCCGGCGCAGGAACTCGTCCGGCCCGCCGAGGGTGGTGACCAGCGTGGCCATGTCCTGGGGCACGAAGAAGGTGTAAAGCCAGCTACCACCCTCGTACGTCTCGTGCCCATCCGCGTTGAGATAGCACGAGGTGAAGTTCATGATCGGCTGGCAGAGGCGAGGGTCCTGGTAGCCCCATGTGGCGTTGAGGTACTTGGGCTGCAGCCAGCCGACAAAGCTGCTGTCCATTAGGGGGGCGGTCCTGCTGGCGGAGAGGTTGAGCAAGGACAGCTGGGTTGGGTTGAAAAGGTTGCGCCAGTTCTGCGAGCGGAAGAGATACTTCTCTTCATCGGCTGTCTTATTGAGTTGTTTGGCCATGAGGGCGATACAGAAGTCGTCGTAGGCGTATTCAACCGTCCGCGATATTGAGCGGCTGAAGGGTCCTACACCATGGGGGTCAAAGTCGTCTGCGGGGATGTAGCCAAGGGCCTTCCAACTTTGAAGACCGCCTCGGCCTTCGACCGACCAAACTGGCGGTTCCACTGCTTTGGTGGTCAGTCCACATCTGGCGCAGCCCGGTACCGAGGGAAAATGGAAATTGTATTCGCTCGCGTACCTTCAGCATCTTTGACGATAGCTTCGTACCCGAGATCCCAGTCAATGCCATCTCTGAGTCCCTTCAGGTACGAGTCAACAAGGACGATGTCGGCGTTGCTTCCGCCTTGGGTGAATCCCTTGCAGAGACTCATTCGGCAGTCGGGGAGATATCCTTCGTGTCGATATATGTCGATTAGTGACCTGATCATCAGTGTTTGGCTGTGCGGATCAAGCATCGTCAGAAGGGGGTGGATGCTACGGAATGAGTCCCAGATGCAGTAAAAGGAGTCATAGTCTGTTGTTATTCGGCGTTAGCAAGCCCACTGAGACTGGCGCAGCGGCGAAAACCTACACGGCTCATCGCTCTCCCACAGCGGATTTTCACCTGGGGTGAGTTAGCGGGGTTTTTGTCTCGCGAACTGCTTGAAGAATTCGTTCTTACCGGTGTAATCTTGTGGTGAGATGAATGCTCTGTAAGACCCAGACCAGAACGTCGTTTGGAGCGAACTGTTCATACCCGTGCTGTCAACTGTGATCACCCCGAGCTTCTGGCGCCAGGCTGACTGCGCAGCAGAGAGGGTGCCGTTGAAGTCGAATTCGGGTATCTCCTGCTCAGCGTTGGCGCAGGCCTGGTCAGTACTGATAAAAGACACCCCAACACGAGCCAGGATCTGGTTGTTCTCAGGAGGCTGAAACTGAACCCAAGCCCCAGCCGGGACAGGCGGAGAGCTGACACCGTCAGGAAACACGCGGACACTCTTGGGATCGGTACCGGCTCTGTTGTTCATGAAGACCCCTGTGTTCCGGATGGTTGCGCCCTTAAAGTCAGCACAGAAGTGCAGGGCGTAGTTTCCAATGCCGAAGGACGGGTTGAAAGTGCTGTTACCGACGATTCGGCCTGTGACGGCATCGACGGAGACGCTAGCGTTGCTCCTAGAGTTTGCAAGATCGGTGAGGTCGGCGAGGATGACAGGGCTGTATGGTAGCCTAGGAATCAGGCGTGTGTTCTTGGTACTGTTTGTACTGTTCGTCTCCACGGGGAAGGTGAAGCGGTAGAGTGCGGTGCGGTTCGAGACTGTCATCTCCGCATGAACTGACGTGTTAAGTGAGACTGCGAAGTAACCAGGGCTCGCTCGGACGGTATCGTTAATACGCTGGCATGCCCTCAAGGTCTTGGTGAAGAAGCAGTTGTTGATGTCGTCCCCGGCGCATCCTGTCTGGGGGAACAAGGGAAAGTTTCCCAGACTCGACCCCTACCGTAAAGGTCAGTTTTGGATCGCTCCTAAGGCGTTTCCGGGCGATGGATTAGGTCTGATCAGCCCACAGTTGTTCACCCACCCCGCCAGTGCCAGAGTCATGCATGTGACTAAAGCCAGTTACTTGGGCAAGTCAGCGTGTGAACATCGGGAGATGGTAAGAATTTCCTCTCGGTTTGCAAAGGCTGCAGCCCACTTACTCAAGCCATCAGCCGACGAGAACCCTCCTGAAAGATATTAGCATTGTTGATCCTGTCGCAACGCGCAATTTGAAGAGGACAGCCCACCCTCATACCCTGGTTCTCAGTAGTAACATCCGCCACAGCCTTGGCCATCCCGAAGGGAAGTGTTGCCCCAGGGAACACATGACCTGATATTGTCAGCGAAGAGTAAAGGACACATCAGGTAATCGGCCGGGGGAGGAAGGGGGCCGGCACCTCCATTAATAGTTCCGATTAAGGGATCGATATGACTGAGAACGTCGAAAGAGACGCCAGCGGACTGCGCTGACGCGACCCCGGAGGAGAGGAAGGTGAGCAAGGCGGCTTTGCACGCGGGATACATGCTCATGGAGAAGAGATGGCCCTTCACTCGAAGAAAAGCTCGACCGAAATGAGGGGAAGAAAATACCGTGCGTGGATGGACCACTCCGGGTGTAGGGGCAATGAGGAAAGACCCCCAGGAAGGACGGAGTGCCCTATTATACCGCGCGCCCTGCTGAGGGAGTTGGGTTACAGTCTGGGCGGCCTCTCGTACGGATGCCATGGAGGATTCCTGGAGGTGCAAGTTTATGCATCTACACACCTCGTTGAATCCCGGGCTGAACTAACCTTCAAGGTAGAGGCTTGTGACGTCCCCGTCAGCCATTAGTCCTCCCATTCACCTCAGTGTCTTAGCGGAAGGCGACATGAAAGCACGAGGACGACATTGCAGCGGGGTCGAAGAAAGTAACGTTATGTGCTACCCTCCCGAACAGGAAGCCGCGAAAAATCCTCCTCTGCGGGAAGCCGAGACCGAGCGCGGAGTAAGGTATGTGGTGTGTGGGACGCCGCCATTGGAACGGCATTCTGGAGCGAAAACCGGTTGACGGATGGTCCACTTCTCCGCTTATCTGGGGTATCCGGCAATTGAGGAAAGGATCAATCCCCGGAGTGATGTTGGTTCAGAGAATCAGTGTTGCATTTGCATGATTTACGATGGTCTGGAGATGCAGCATTGCTTTTCCGACGGGCCAAGTGATCAAATGTCCACCCAAATCGGTGTTGCACCTCAATTTTTGAGAGAGGGATGGAACATCGCCAGTGAGCCATGAGGAACGAAGGTCACTCATTGTAGCACGTAGTAAGGGGTGTACGTGGTCAGTGCACGATAAGAGATTACCCCTCCCTTATCTTATCGCTAGCGTTGATTTTTCTAATATTTTTTTTTTCCACGGCGTAAACCGACCGCCTTGCCACACAGTGTCTGTGGAACAGCACACCTACTAGTTTTGCCCCTTGCTTCTCTTAGTGAAAGAAGCACAATGTCGGCCGGAAAGAAGCACGGTCTTGCCAATGGCGATAATGAGCATGAGCCGGCGGCTAAGAAGGTCAGAACCGACCCGGGTGCTCTCAATGGCGCTGGGGTCGCCGAGGGTGCAGTGAAGAAGGAGAAGAAGGTGAAGAAGGAGAAGAAGGAGAAGAAGAAGGACAGAAAGGAGGAGAAGGACAAAAAGGGGAAGAAGGATAAAAAGGAGAAGAAGGATAAGCATAAGAAGGAAAAGAAGGAGAAGAAACAAACAAATGAGAAGAATCTGAAGCAGGACGAAGAGGAGAAACCTTCGGAAGAGTCGCCCCGAGAAACCGAACCCACGGTTGTCACAGAAGTGCCCTCTTCTGGTGACAGCCTGCAATCTGAGGGGAGTCGTTCTGAAGTGAAGAAGGGGAAGAAAGAAAAGGAGAAGAAGGAAAAGAAAGAGAAGCAGGGGAAGCGCACAGAAACTGGGCAAGCGACCGAGAACGGATCTGCCGATAGCTCCTTAGGTTCGACGATATATCGGTACCGGCAAACCGACGCCCTGAGCTCAGTCCTGGAGTCCGAGGTCAAGGATTTCTTGCATACCCAGCAGGTCACTATATCAGACCCCTCCTCGACGACGACTCACCGTCCCGTCCTAAAATTCGACCAACTCCCCGCCTCCTCGCTCCTCGGCAAGTCGCCCTTTGCTGGCTTCACCACCCCGACACCGATTCAGTCCGCATCGTGGCCATTCTCCCTATCCGGCCGTGACGTGGTCGGTATCGCCGAGACTGGTTCCGGCAAGACTCTCGCCTTCTCTGTCCCTTGCGTCGAGGCGCTGCACTCGCTCCTCGTGGGAGAGAGGCGGTCGGCCGCAGGGAAGAACAGCAATCGCAGATCTACGCACGCGCTCGCGGTGATAGTGTCGCCGACGCGAGAGCTAGCGATGCAGACGCACGCAACTATATCCGCGCTCGCGGCTTTGGTCGGGCTCTCGAGCGTGTGCCTCTTCGGCGGGGCCAGCAAGGACGAGCAGCGTGCGCTACTCCAGAAAGGGAAGAATGGCACCGGCGCCGAGATCGTCGTGGCAACTCCAGGTCGTCTGAAGGATTTCCTTTCGGATGGGACCGTCTCGCTGTCCTCGGCCCGGTTCGTCGTACTCGATGAGGCCGACCGCATGCTTGACAAGGGATTCGAGGATGACGTCAAGCTCATCCTCAGCCTCTGCCCTGAGAAGGGCCACCGCCAGACCCTCATGTTCACAGCTACCTGGCCCGCCAGCGTGAGAGGATTGGCCGAGAGCTTCATGGTCGATCCGGTCAAGATCACGATCGGGGGAAGGACCCGCGCAGGTGGTGATGGCGAGGATGGTGAGAGCGGTAACAACAACGATGGCGTTGTCGAGCTGCAGGCCAACTCGCGCATCTCCCAGAAGGTCGAGGTTGTCGGCCCCTGGGAGAAAGAGAACCGACTCGCCCAGCTGCTGGCTCAAGCGCAGAAGGGCAGTGGCAAGAACGACCGCATCCTCGTGTTCTGCCTGTACAAGAAGGAGGCCGTGCGGGTGGAGAACAATTTGTCACGGAAGGGAATCAAGGTTGCCAGTATTCATGGCGACCTGCGACAGGAGCAGCGGACACGGAGCTTAGAGGCGTTCAAGTCTGGTACCACGACCGTACTGGTCGCTACGGATGTGGCTGCTCGCGGTTTGGATATCCCGGAGGTCAAGCTGGTCATCAACGTCACCGTAAGTCAGGCTCGTCCTTAGGTAGTGCCTCCAGCCGCTCTCAGCCCTGGCGCAGCAACTAACAGGGAATACTCGCAGTTCCCCCTTACTATTGAGGACTATGTCCACCGCATCGGACGGACTGGCCGCGCCGGTAAGACTGGCCAGGCCATAACCCTCTTCACCGAGCACGACAAGGCGCACTCGGGCAGTCTGATCAACATCCTCAAGGGTGCCAACCAGCCTGTCCCAGAGGAGCTCCTTAAGTTTGGCACAACTGTGAAGAAGAAGGCGCACGACACGTACGGCGCCTTCTTCAAGGATGTGGATATGAGCAAGAAGGGCAAGAAGATCACGTTTGACTGATGGTGTTGGAGTTGTGGTGTGTCTGTCTGCTAGAGTGCGATGCCAGAACTAGAGGAAATCGAAGGCTTGTTGGCTCTTTTATTGTGACTTGAAAAACACTGGCTTCACTTTTTTTCTGTCCACTATGACGCGCGGGCCCTTCCGCGCCCTCGGGCCTTCTCGAAGCATTGCAGGAGAAAGTCTCGTTCTCCGAATGCACTGTTCAGCGAAGAAAAGATTATACGGATCAGTTGATGTCTTAGATCATATAGACAAAGAGCCAGACAGAGCAAGAGGGATAGGAAAAGTTGAGGTGTCGGATAGAAAAGATAGAAGATGAGAAAACTTACACGGTAGCAATAAAGACCATCGCTAAGCCAGCGATCTTGACCAGATCGATAAGGATGTGCTTCATGATCACCTCGGAGGCAGCAGGCTTGGCGATGCGGCCTGCGATCTGGCTGGCTACGACAGCGGCGCCGACCGTGAGAGCGCTGGGTCTCAGCTCCGCCATATCAAAGCGGACCCCTATCCGTCTGAAGTACCGCGATATGAACCCGGTGCACCAGACGATGCGGCAGACCATGTTGATCCCGTTGGCGGCGACCAGCCCCTCCGCCCCCCAGCCCCAGAGCCGCAAGAACACAAAGCCGGCGGCGCCGAAGGCGAGCGAGAAGGCGCCCATCCAGAGGCTCTGGACGTGCACCTCGGCCTCGGTGGCGACGGACGCGACGAACGCCTCCGCGACGCCGTTCACGGCCAGCAAGGGGATGTAGAGCGCGTAGACGGCCAGGACGGCACCGGCCCCCGACGATGCCCAGCGGGGCCCTGCGACGAGGCTTATGAGGAGAGGGGCGGCTGTCGGGCCGAGGGTCACAACCACGACGGAGAGGATGGTGTAGAGCTTCAAGAGGACCGTGAGGTCCTTGCTTGCCCTCTGGGCAGCGTCATTCTTTGGGGGCTCCTTGTTGTCCTGCTTGCCGGGGCCCTTGCTGCCATCCTGATCCGGAGCAGTCGTTGGCTGAGAGAGCAGTCTGCTAAAGTACGACCGGCTGCTCTCCTCGACAGGTTGAAACACCAGCCGGGCGGCCAACCCGCCGTAGTTATTCGCCAGCGCGTAGATCCCTTGGGCCGTGGGCGTGGACAGCGCGCTGACAAGGAAGGTATCACCCTGCGTGAGGACGTGCTTGACAAGGCTCTGGGCGATCATACTTCGGGCGAGGCTGAGGGTAGGGCGGTAGAAGTACGAGAGCGCATAGTCACCACTACCTTCGCCTCTCCCGTCCTTCCTCCTCTCGGCCTCCCCCGCCTTCGCCGTCGCCGTCTCGACCACGGGCCCCAACCTCATCGGCAAGAGCGAGAAGCCTTCCTGTCCGGCGAGAGCCAGCCCCTGCCAGAGGTAGACGCCTAGTAGCGCGACCCCGTAGCTCAGCTGGCCCAGCGCGACGGGCAGGACCCCGACTTCGAGCCCCCGCCGCGACGCCACCACGGCAGACCCCAGCGCCACGGCGCAGCGGGCGAAGGTAGCGACGGACTCCGCCGCGGCCCGCGTGCCGAACCGCAGGCGCGTCTGCATCACCACGAAGGCGGGCTCGGAGAGCAGCTCCACGACCGAGGCGGCCGCGTAGATGTACAGGGACAGGGTGAGGTTGGGCGCGGACGAGAGCGTCTGCGGCGAGACGGAGGCGAGATAGAGCCAGCCCAGGAGGGCTGCCACGAGGATCCCGAGGAGGATGGAGATGTACGACAGGTTCACGGCCGCCTGGGTGTCGCGGGCTTGCCGTCGGCTGTAGGCGGCATGCCTGTGCCCGGCCTCCTTAGGGTCGACGCCGCCGGCGTCGTTGCTGGAGCTGCCGCTTCCGCCCTGCCGCTGAATGGCCACTCGCAGGCTCTCCCGCGCGAAGAACAGAACGGAAAGATAATACACCTCCAGCTGCGTCGAGATGCCCAGCAGCTGTGCCGTCAGGAAGCGAAGCAGCAATTGATTCGCGATGAAGGTGACAGCCCGGGATGCGATCTGCAGCATGATCAACAGTGAGGCGCCACGGACTGCCCCGGAGGCGGCCGGGGCGCCGATGGTTGGTGAGGTCTTATCAACGGTCATTTCGAGTTTTCATTTTTTAATCACTGCCCAGTGATGTTCCTTGGACTCGTTTGTGTGGACAATGGGGACTCGAACTTTGAAACTTTGAGACTTTGAGACTACATTGGATGGGTGGGGCTGGCCGGCCACGGGGGAGCCAACGCTCACCTGCATTGTGGCACACGAAACACGACATCTCAGCGAATCAACATGAATCAGCAATGGAGCAGGGCAGAGATACAAAAAGTGAAATGCTACCTATGCCGCTCTCTAGTATTGAGAGATTTAAATAATAAAGAATGGAGTTTCGCTGAGCGAGTCACTCGTCCAGTCTGAACGAGAGAACCAGCTGGCACAAGCCATATTCCCCTGATATTGTATCACTGACAGCTGGGTAGGTAGTTGGCTCCCTAGGCTTGAATGCCTTGATACCTAAGAATAAATTCCCGTCTAGTCACTTCTATGTAAGTCCAGCCCCCTCTCGGGGGTTCAGGCTCACAATGCGCAGACAGGAGTTCAGATATTGAATCAAGGCCCACGCCCTCGGAACTTGGGTTCAAGATGCATGACATCATCAACGCTCTGACAAGCTGGACAGAGCTGGAGCCACCTAGGTTTGAGCGCTCGTTTGAGCATTCAGGTGGTGTGTCTAAATCCGCATCTTAGTAGTAAAGGCTGTATTTATGTCCTTACTCGACGCGAAACAGGGGGATATGTCTTGTCATCCTCCCAAAGTAGGTAGGGCACGAATAGGGCTCTTTTCGCATTGGTAATTGTACCGAAACGGCCCTGCCGCAAGGGTAGATCGTATCGTAATTTGCTTGTGATTCGCTGAGTATTTGGTAGATGATACACCTCGGCGGCACCAGCACCCCTTGCATATTGCCCCTCAGCTGCATCTCTCTTGCCCCGCAGCTGCAGCCTGGAGCTCTCGAACAAACGACGGCCGCCAGTCCTTCCAGCTGAATCCCACCTCGCGTCGAAAGCCAATACCTTGAAGTTCCCCGGACTCCATCTTCTTTCCACACCTAACAGTCAGCAACGAAAGGTCTCAAGACGGGAGTGACAAACATCAAATTGCGAAATATCAATATGTCGTGCCCTCACCTGGAGGAACACGGTAAGCCACGCCCCCCACCTATGCTCTTTGCCTCTGTTACTAGCTTGCTGAGAAGATGGAAATAGCGAAAGCGGGAAGGCTAAAGCCCCCAAGGATTACCGACTCAGTCTATAGAGAGGACTGCACCCAGTGCTTCGACTCGATTGTACGTGACCCCTCATTCCACTTCGTTGGATTGGGTTCCTGTTCGCCTCCCCGACGATCTGGCCCTCGGACCCCGAGGCAGTCTCCTCTAACCGCTGGGCTTGTTCGTGCAGGACGACGAGGGCGGCCTCGACATCTGTCTCCTATGCTACAACGGTGGCTGCACTGGCGACCGACACCATGCCAAGCTCCACAGTATCGTCAAGGGCCACCCTCTCGCCCTCAACGTTCGCCGGACCAGGAAGGTGGTCGTCCGAGACCAGCCACCCTTGAAGATCTCGAAGCTCGCGATTGCCGCAGAGACAGAGGATGACAAATACGTGACGACACAAACGGTCAGGTGTCTGGAGTGCGACAAGGAGCTGGACAAGACTAGTTCGGAGCTGTTGGATGTTGTCGAGGGAATAATGAAGGCCAATACCTTCTCCCGAAAGGAGGAGATCAAGGCCTGGGAACTGGAGATCACGACCTGCGAGCACATCCTTATGCTGCAGCAGGACCCGCCACGGAAGATCGCTTCGCAGGCCCTGGGTCACTGCACGGGTTGCGACCTCAAGGAGAACCTCTGGCTTTGCCTCCAGTGTGGCAACCTGGGGTGCGGGCGATCGCAGTTTGGCGGTGTCGGCGGCAACTCGCACGCCCTGGAGCATGCGAAATCGACGAAGCACGGCGTCGCAGTCAAGCTTGGATCGATAACACCCGAAGGCACAGCGGATGTCTACTGCTACACATGCGATATGGAGCGTGTCGATGAGAATCTGGGACCCCACCTTGCCCACTGGGGTATCATCCTGGCCGAGCGACAGAAGACAGAGAAGAGCCTGACGGAGATGCAGATTGAGCAGAACATGAAGTGGGAGTTCTCCATGACCAGCGGTGACGGGACGGAGCTCAAGCCACTTTTTGGCTCCGGTCTGACGGGGTTGAAGAATCTCGGCAACAGCTGCTACCTGGCTAGCATCCTCCAATGTCTGTTTAGTATGGAACAATTCCAGAAGCGGTATGGGCAGGTCACGCAAGAGTTCACAGGGGGTGACCCTGCCAAGGACCTCGACACGCAGATGCGCAAGATTGGGGACGGGCTATTGTCCGGGCGCTACTCCAAGCCGAACTCGGAGATCGCAGTCTCGGAGCACTCTCCGGATGTCCCTCACCAGAAGGGCATCGCCCCCTCAATGCTGAAGACTCTCATCGGCGAGGGGCATCAGGAATTTTCCACAATGAGGCAACAGGACGCCCTCGAGCTCCTCGAGCACCTCCTCAAGCTGATCACGCGATCGAAGCACCCGGCGCCCGCGGACGACCCGACACGCCAGTTCCGCTTCCTCCTTGAGCAGCGCTTGCAATGCCTTGGCTGCAAGAAGGTCCGCTACACGACCAACGAGCAGGACAGCATCCTCATTGATGTGCCGCTCCAGAAGCTCCCTTTGACGGGAATCGGGGTCCCGTCGAGCGGCGGGATCTCCGATGATAAGACAGGAAGTTCCGACGATATGAGCGGCAACTCCTTTAGTGTGCCCGACAGCAGCTCTGGCGATAAAATCGGCGCCTCCTACAAGCCAGTCACGTTCACCGAGTGTCTCGATCGTTTCACCGGCGAGGAGGTCGTCGAGCTGAACTGCTCCGCCTGCGGCAGCAGGGACGGCTTCACGAAGCGGTCCCTCTTCAAGAACCTGCCAAAGGTGCTGGTGGTGACGTCCCGGAAGATGACCACCATCAATTGGGTGCCCGTCAAGGTCGACGTCCCCGTCATGGTCGACGATGACCCTTACCTGCTGGACAAGTACCTCTCCAAGGGCCTACAGCCCGATGAGGAGGTCCTCCCCGAGGACGCTGACGCTATGCCTTTGGGATCCTCTTCCGCTGGGCAGCAGGCCGCCTTCGTCCCCAATCTGGAGGCGTTGGACCAGCTGAAGCAGATAGGGTTCACCGAGAACGCAGTCATCAGGGCGCTGCACGCCGCCGGGAACGCGGGCGCTGCCGAAGCCAGCGAGTGGCTGTTTGCGCACCTCGAGGACCCGGACCTCAACGACCCCTTAGTGCTGGAGCCCAGGGGCGGCCGTGGTGGCAAGGGCTTCGTCGCTGATCGAGAGAGCGTCGAGATGATAATGGCGATGGGTATTGAGGAGAAGAAGGCGATCAAGGGCCTTAAGGAGACAGGCGGCAACATTGAACGTGCTATCGACTGGGTCTTTAACCACCCGGACGACGACGGCGCCATAGAGGAGGAGGTCGCTGATGCCGGTGGGGAAGGAGGTGGGGGGTCGGGAGAGGTCGGCAGCAGCGAGACACCCGCCAAGTTCCAGCTGCAGAGCATTGTTTGCCACAAGGGCACAAGCATTCATGCTGGGTAAGTAGCCGCTCCATTTGTTAGACCATCACACACCTGGGTGGTTCCATGCTGACGGCATCCCGCGATGAAACAGACACTACGTCGCATTCATCCGGAAGCGACTGGAGGAGAACCTTACCTCCTGGGTTCTCTTCAACGATGAGAAGGTCGTCCAGGTCACGGATGCTGACGAGATGAAGAAGTTCGCCTACGTATACTTCTTCAACCGCCTTGAGACGTCGTCCTAGCCTAACGAGTCACGGCTGAACAAGAAGAGCGTTACAGCGCCAGATAGGAGAAGAATGAAGACTAACGGGCAGCTTCGATTGCGGAATTATGATCCCTTTGATGATGGGCACATAGAGACCAGTAGAGATGGGCGTCCCACCGGTTGAGGGACGATAGCAATAGGCGTCATGAAGAAGCGAGGAGCAAATGGTGTCTTTCACAAAGAGGCGGCGAGGCAACTTTAGAGCGTGGGTGACCAGGAGTGTCCGGGTTCTGCCGGTGGTGTGAGTACAAGCAACGACTACTATCACTTTGCAGCATGTTGGGGGAGTATGGTCAAGCTGTAGAAAATGATAAGCGGAAAAAGAAATAAAGAATAAAACAGAGATAAGATAGAAAATTTTCCTAGCTAAGGCCCATAACACCTATGTTTCGCCTAAAGGAAACCTAATGTGGCAGTTTAGGTCGTGACTTATATCAGAACACCCCAAAGACTAACAGTCCGTACCAACAAGTTTAGCAGTGACCCGACCCTCCCTACTCCGCCAACCGATAGCTGACGAGCGTATCGACCCTATGGCTGGCGGTGCTGAACCCCCTCAGCTGCACCCTCTCTCCGTTCTCGATCTCCTTGGCGTCGCTGTCGCCCCACTCCACCGGCACCTCCGAGTCCGCGTCGGCGTACACGAGCACGTTGAAGGTGCAATCCCCGGCCAGCTGGGGGAGGAAGGTCACGGAGGCGGTGATCTGCCTGAAGATGGCGGCTATCTCGGCCTGTATCTCTGCCTCCGTCTTCTCGGGCGGCGTGGCTTGTTGTGATGTAGAAGGGGCGCTATTTTTTTTTGGGGGGGGGCAGTGGTTTTGGACGAGAATCAAACCCCCAACCGTTAGTCCGTCTACTTCTACCTCCACCGCTCCAATGCTGAAACCAAGGGCTGGGGCCTCTGGATGGTAAAAAAAACTCACCCTGGCGCAGCGTTCTCCTGGCCAGCAGCAGCTGCTCCGGCGCCTCCCCCGGCGTTCTTTGAAGATCGACTTTTCGAAGACGAAGGGGCGCCCCCGAAGATCTGCACGTCGAACTGCCAGCGCTCGACGTTCTCGCCCGTGTCCTTGTTCGTGATTACTATGACCAACTTCGAGATCTTGCCCTTCACCATCCACCTGTCCAGCTGGGACATGATCTTCTTGATGTAGGCCTTGACCTGGTCGTCGGCGGAGACTGTTCATCGATGCCACCCAGCAAGCTGTCAGCACGAAGGGATGTCTCGGGTGGGCGCGCACCGGAGGGAGGGCTCTGAGTTGGTGTGTGTGGCTAGGTAGGTAGATAGGCAGGGCAGACGGGTTGGCGGGTATTGTACCAAGCATGTTGAGGCCATATTTCTTAACGCTGGATTTGGGGGGCGGAAGGTAAAGTTAGCAGAATGCGGTGCCCAAGACGGAAGACCTCCGGGGGAATGGGCAGGAAAACTCACGCCGTGAAGTCCTCGGCAGGATAGACGCCTCGTTGAAATCTGTGTGCGCCCAGGTAGGTTAGTTCCCCCCATATCTTTGCAGAGGTACCGAGCCGTAAACCTACAATATCGTGTGTATCGAATACTGGAACTGTTCCCCAGAGCGTCAGTCGCCAGCTCCACCCAACAGTCATGCATGCATGCACTACTACCGAGACCTCTCGGATCCCTGAATAGGTACCTACAAACTCTGCTACCAACTTAGCACTGCCTTTCAGCGAGAGCTTATGGACCTTCGACTTGTCCTTATCTTTCTCTGTCGTCGACATCGTGGGCACTGGTCTGGTCTTCTTCGTTCTATTGTCGCTCTAGCGCAACGGATGGTGATGTTGGGGCTTTCCAAAGTTGCGGTTTTGTTTACATTGAGATTGCGGCAGCTTGGTTGCTATGGTGGGGTGGGTGATGGGGTGGTCCCATGTTCCGCCCAATTGCATAATTTGCGCACAAATGAAAGATGATATTGCTATATACGTGGCGGCTATTTGCATATACCGCGCTCTATCTAAATCGACAAAAAGTCGTGGACAAAGGAGATCTAACAAAGAGCATCGCTAACCCCCCGCTCGCTGTGTTGTGTATCATAAAAACATCAAAGTCCGCCAGGAAGCAGATCATGGCCACAAAGAAATCGTAAGGCATGTGTGTTGCCGCGCCAAAAAAAACCAAAAAAAATGCGTTTCAACAAATGAGACAACAAAATCATGAGGCCCAGGGGCAGTCCTCCAACCACAATCGAACCATCATCCTCATCATATTCATATCAGGTCGTAAATCGCGTCAGATATTCCATGCCGCCCCCTATTCAGGAGCCCCTAAGGAATGTATGGGAGTTAGTCATCAAATAGTCCGCTGCTCGTTGCCTGTGTGGGCATCTCTGTCGTCATGTCGCCGCCGCGATATTACGGCGATCGTATCGTACGGGGGGTCGTTGTGTCCTCCGAGGGCTGGGCGCTGCTTCGCCGTCTAGGCAGCGACCCTCCTCATTTCCTTTCTGCACTGCTTTCGAGGCACAGATGGGAGTTATGACTCGTCTCATCAAACCAACAGCGGGCCGGCCACTGCCAGTGCCGCCAACAGCAGCCACCTCGGCCCATTTCTGATAGCCGCGTTGCCATTACCTGACTGACCACTCTGCTGCGGCGAGTTCGTTCCGGTTGGTTGGGGGTTTGTCGTTGTAGTTGCTGTGTTGTTGTTGTTGTTGCTGTGCTGCGTTAGTGTCATACGGGAGGATGGGAGGCGTGGTGAGGAAAAAAAGAGACAAAACAAGAAGAATGAAGGAGAGAACGCCAACAATGCCGCGACAAAAACCAAATATGGTATTAATACAGGGTGACTAATGTTAATAACAGACGCGGAAAGCACTTGAGACATCCCAAAAGTCGTGCGAAAATCATATCCTCCCCTTGTTCTCACCTTGCTGCCGCTGCCGGACGCACGCTCTGGTAGTTGCGGAAGATATCCTGCGGATCCCACTTGGCCTTGATCTGCTGCAGGGTCGGGTAGTTGGAGCCCCAGTACGCGGCCTGGGCGTTTGGGCCCAGCGCCGGGTCGACGTAGCCGGCGTACAGCGAGGCGGTGCCGCCCTGCGAGGGGACCGATCTGGCCAGGAGGTCGTGGTAGCCCGTCAGGAACCGGCGGGTGGTGTCGCTGACCTGCGGGATGCCAACGGCGTAGCTCTGGTAGAACATGGTCTTGTCGCGGTGCGCGTAGGCCGTGGCGTTCATGGGCACGTCGTTGATGGCCCCGCCCTCGAGGTCGAAGATGATGGTCCAGATCAGCGTCCCCGGGTCGTTGTCCGCAAGGTAGGTGAACATGGTCTGCATGGTCTGCTCAGAGAGAAGGTCCTGCTGCCGGAAGCCCATCGACTTGGAGTAGAAGGGCGACGCGATGTTGGAGATGTACAGCGCCTCCGACTCGGCGTTGTGGGCGAGCGCGCCGAGCCAGTCCCGGAGGATGATGCTGCTGTTCCTGGTCGAGGGGAGTCTGGCAGGAATTCCACTTGCCCTGAACTCGTCTTGCGTGCCGTAGAAAGTGCCCTGGATGATAACTCCGATGGGTGTGATGATGATCTGGCTGCCGAAACGCCGGTCCAACTTTGAATCCCCAATAAGGTCTTGCCATGTCTTGAAGGTCCTCCACTGGTCCCTCATTGAGGCGAAGGTGAAGGAGTACGTGTATTGCACTGCTTGGCCGGGCTCCGGGTGTGTTCTCATCACGAACTCAGTGATGACGCCGAAGCTACCACCAGCTCCTTTCAGGGCCTGGGTCCTTGTCAGCCCGCCAGCACTTCAGGTCACCACGAAGGGGTAAAGTTCCAAAAACCGAGGTTGAGGGTTTCCACTCACAAAGAACAGATCAGAGTTTTGCGTCTCGCTGGCTCGCTGGACCTTGCCATCCGCAGTGACCACTTCAACCTCAAGCACATGGTCCAATGATGAACCCCACATTCGAGACATTGCACCTAGTCCGCCCTGATCAGAAGTCACGCCTGGTCGTTAGTACAGATGCTCTAACTCTCACTCACTCACACACACAACTTTAACAAGGGCGGCCTCAAACTGGGTGCGTACGATGGTTGCGTGACCACCGATTCCGACGCCAGGGCAGATCCCGTGGGCCATGGCCCGGCCACCATTGTCGTGCAACTTCCTCGAGACTTCACCGAGCTGATAGCCGGCTCCGATCGTGGCCCTCCATGTATTGCGGTCCATCTCGAACTTCTGGAAATTGGTGAGATCGATGGTGATGACATCAGTAGTGCCAGGACCACCAAGGCCTAGTAAGAGAGTGAAATCCGGGGTTAGAAGGAGTCCTCGGAAGGGATCCGTTTACAAGTGGAAGCTCAGAGTCGAGTCCTCACCATAGTTTCTACACGCACACACCGGTCAGTAAATGTAGCTTCCAAGTGACTCCGGAGGACTTGAGATACACATACCCATAAGAATGCCCGCCTGATTTTGCCTGGACCTTCTTCCCGTTGCTGGCTGCACACCTAACGACGCCGGCCACCTGGTCTGCCGTCGAGGGCCTCACTACCGCGATGGGGTTGACAGCTGCGGTGCTGTCGAGGTTGTACGGCTTGACCCATGCTAGCTGGTACAACGGGTCGCCGTTGAAAGCCGGGTACCCGACACAGCCGCTTCTTCCAGCGCAGACAGCGTTGAGGCAGGTCTGCACCGCGGAAGGTGAGTTCCCCATGCTCGGATGCTTATGCACAAAGGGTTTTGCGTCCCCTTCAAGGTTCGCTTTCCAGGAAAGAGAAAGAAAGAACGAGGAGGAGAAGTGTAAAATACGGTGAGCAAACGATATATTTTTAAAACATGGACGGAAAAGAAAGACTAAAGTACCCACGCCGCAACGCACGCATGCCTGGGCGCCAACCACCCTCCCTCCAAGTATAAGGATCCGAGTGACAAACACGCATATGCATGCAAGCTGCGGTGAACGAGAGGCCAGCCAGCAACCTGCCCACTCGAGCATGCCGTCCGACAAGTTGGGCCTGGCGTCACGGGGCTAGTGATTAACGATTCCATGGATTCCGTGTTCGTCAGCTAGGTGCTGTGTACCCACGTTGCAGCTTTGCAACTTTGGATCGGCTGGGAGCTATTCGCTTGCTACGGAGTGAATCTTCAAGACCCAATCGCAACGGGACAGCTGGTACAGGCCCAGAGAAATGGCGCGTAGGACAACAGAACAAAAATGGCAAAAAAAAACTTGAAAATCGCAGGCAACACCCATCAGAGTCATCGCAAGGCGCTAGCCCGCCTCGCCAACATGATTTCCCCATGCTCGGAGGTCCAAACGGATCCTCCGTTCTTCCCCCAGGCATTATTGCCACTGTTCCATGCCCAATGCGCTGGCAGGCAGGCAGGGCAGCAGCTGCTGGCTGGCTGCGTGAGGTTGGATATTGCCCCATGTCCGCCTAAAAACTGGGGAGTAGGTTGGCGAGAGTGGGCATGCTACGTATGTAAAGCGGTGACCAGCTTTGCCAGCCTGCCGGAAAGCCGGGGAGGAAGCATCGACCGCGCAATGACATCGACGAGCGGTTCCTCGCTTCTCCTCGGCCAGTTATTGAATTGTGTCATGATAGAGGAGATCCTTGGAAATTATGCAAGGAAATAGGTGGGAGAAGGCGCGTAATTTGGCCGGCTTGGCCGGTGAGTTTCCGCAGCCCGAATTCTTTAGAAGAAGCTCGCGATCGGACTCGAGATCGGATGCGCTTGCCTACCTGCCACACCGTTTTGCAAAAAAGCTTTAATTGTTTTTTATCGACCATAGTCCCTCCAACGGATGCCAGGCTACCCAGGGCTTTTTTTTGCCCCTTCCACGGTCAGCCAAGAAGCTATGGCAATTGACGAATCGTCTTCATTGGATCAGCACCCTCAACCTCAACCCGCAGACCAGGGCACCGAATGGGCTTGGGTTGCTTTGCTGTTTCGGCATGGGTGTTGCGTATTCATACCGTTTACGTGGAACCAATAAAGGAAGCTCCGTCCACCCACTTGTCCACATCTAGAACGTTTCTGGCATCTAGGGCATCTTGGGCTCCGTTAGCGTCAACCGGGCCAGCCACGCATGCCAACACACCTGGCTCCCTCGATGCTACCCTGGGCAAAAAAAGCCGCTCTCCAAGCGGCCCTCCAACGAGTGGCACAGGCTGTGTGGCTGGCACCTTGAAGGGCTCATGGCTGCCTGCCGGCTGTGATACATGATTCTTGATGGTACCTCAGGATCGAAAGCTCAGTCGCGTCAATACCCTCAATTGGAGTTGATAGACTTCCAGTTTGTCGCCTGCTTCAGTTTGCTACTTATTTTGATGTTTTTGTGCCTTGTGCTAGTGTGCGTCATATCTCAGTTAGGTTCAAACAAGTCGCCCAGGCCAAGAACCTTGAGGCGCCAAGGAGGACTCAACCAGGAAGAATACACTTCCCGGGAAAGAAAACACGACTGGCGGCACCAGTGACAGAAGATTTGGGCGCACACCACCACTAACAGCCGGCTAGCAAGCCCGTTTTAGGTAGGGAACTATGGGGCCAGGCGGAAACATTGAGCACGCACCCTGCGGAAAATCTCAACGGTGGCCCGATAATGGTGACCCCCGATAATACCTGCCGTAATGATGGGCTGGGGTTCTACGAATGCGGGAGCGACTCGGTGTAACCTCAGTCACCTGTTCTGTCATCTTCTGTGAGTGCTCCACCGGTTCCTGCGACGCTCCTAATGTTTCCTTCCCTGCAACATTACTCCGACCAACCTTCAAATTTCGGATTGCTGCGACCTCCGCTTCACAAGATGGCCGGATTCAGGGGGTGGTCGCGCTCTGCCATCCCTTGACAACTGCCGTTGCGTCGACGATGATGTCCACCCGATGAGATGAGGGAGGGGAGGGTGGTTCATTAACTTAAACATTGATCACCAAGATGGAAGGAAGTTACGACACGGGCTGGATTGTAACCATACCGAGATTGCCAAAGGCTTCAGTCACAGCGAGGTGCCAGTCAACACACCTTTGAGCAAACCTTGAGCATTGCCTCACCACGGTCTTCCGTGATCAGACTAATTCGTCGGATCTTTCGATGGGTAGTGTGTGCTAGTCCAGCAAAAGTGATCGCAGGTATGCGTGTTTGGCATGTCGGCTAGATCGGTCTCTGCGGCAGCTTTGCGCGGTTCTGCGCCGGGCGTTAGCAGCACTGGGAGATGCTAAGCGGGAGGGTCCAGCGAAATCGTTGAGGGGGCCAACGCCCCCTGACCAAAAGACGAAATGACGCTCATCATACCACCTTCCCACCAAAGTCATTTACCTGCTCCAAAGCCGCCAACGCTTGTGTCCTAATCATGGTCACGAACTGCTCCACCAGCACCGACTCATCGACGACGGCTGTCCCGTCAGGTCAGGGGGCACCGGCAGACATCAGGAGGTACCCCGTGATGCCACCAAAATTTGCAATCCGTCGCACCAGGGGAAGGGCTCACGCCCAAGGGAGGGAGAGCATCCGGATCTCCCTCCTCCCCCCTCCTCCCCCCACCTCCCCCTTTCGTCCTCTTCTACGACACCACCACTTCCTGTCCATATGACCCTCCTCGCGTCACAAGCCAGCCTTGCAAGCATGGGACAGTCATGCGCACGCCCCACAGCCGGGTTGCTCGCCGCACGGCCACGGTCACACCGAGTCACCTTCTAACAACTCACAGGCGGCCTGCATCACTGTCCTTGGTCATGCCCAAGGATAGCCTTACATCGACCTCATGCTCGCACTGTTCGGGGACGATGTTGACCTTCACCCTGCCCTTAGTCGTTCCAGCATTCGCTGTCGGCTCCAGCACAATGTTCTGACGCCCATTTCCACACCGCGTCATCGAAGGAAACCCGCACCTCTGGGCTCTCCATGTGCCGTTGCTTGCCATGATCTATCTCTGACTTGGTCCCCTACACGGCACATACCACCTCCTCAACCAACCTCGGTGCGATTTGGACGGCCTCCTTACCGGGGCGGAATGCCCGTTAGTGCTGGGAGAGCAGACCTCGGAGGTCAGCCGGGCTGCCCCTGATAATGGGCCCCCTCCAGCGGTTGTCCTAGCCCGGGCCTTCGAAGGGGGATGGTTCCCCCCCGGCCACCCCGTTTCTTCATCCGGGGCGGCGCAGAGGCACACGCTCTACCCACGCAGTGGAGGTGGCCGTGTCCGTGCGGCTACGCAAAGTCGATAACGCTGGCGACCGTGCCGTCCTTCATGTCCACCGTCGAGCGCGGCCATGGGAGCGTACAGCGTGCTCCCACACGCGCTCGGAAAATAGGTCACCGTTTTGGCCGTCACGGCCAGCCTGGTCCAGTGGCGGCGACTGGAAATGGTCGATGTGGCCAATCAGGTGCAGGCCCATTACGTCCCAGATGATGCTGGCAGTGAACTTGGAGTAATGGCCGCCGCATTCGAAACCACTCACCAATTTGGGCATGTGAGGCGATCTGCCCGGCGGATATGTCGCGGTCGAGGAGGTAGGAGACTGGCACCTGGGCCAGCGGTCATATTAGCGGGCAGATGAGGACGTCTACGTGCTGTGCTGGAGGAGAGTGACTATGTTCTGCCATGCCATCCTTGATTTTGCGGAGTTCTGCCGGATTGACCTTCGCGGGTGGTGTGAGTTGACCCTCTGCTTCTCTAACCCCTTTTGTCTGTCGAAGCCAGGAGGCGCAACGGTTCGGCTGCGGCCTCTTGGTGAAGTATTATTGTATAAAGCACGTCCGAAGCATCCACCTTTGCCTCAGATGTGTAGGGCGACGATGAAAGAGAAGTAAGGTGAGCCATTCCGGCCAGATATCCATCAAAGTTGTGGACACTGGGGATGATCGGGCCGTGGTTACCTCACCAGCAGAGGGGAGGTCTCAACATCAGCCGCGACCTATTGTTCATTCTCATCGCCCTTATTTCTAGACAGCACAAGCTCGGTATTGACTGTCGTTGTGGCATTCTCTGGCCGATGTCCGTCCCGTATCGATTCTTGCCCAACAGAAGTTCCCGTGGATGAATGCTCCAATGTCTCGAATACCCGACCTCCAGCGGGGAGACGCGGCTAGTGAAACCTCCGTCAGCGGTTAAGCGGCCTAATCTGTTGGTCCTCTTCACACCAAATCTATTCATTCTTTACGGGCCTTTTATATCTTCCGATTATCCGAGCGAAATATGCGCCTCAACCTCGGTGGCACACATCATAGTGAGTCCTTCGATCTACTCCTTGTGGGTGCCCGAATGACAAGCACAAAGGCAGGAATCGGATCAGCCCACCTAACAGAAAGAGAATGAAGAAAGAAGAAGAAGGGGAAGAAGGGGGAGAAGAGAGAAAATAAATAAAGGCTCAAGATAGAGATGATATCTTCAAGATCGCGGTGGTCGGAGGATATTCACGGTCCACCCGCTGATCGAATGAAGTCGCTTGGCTCGCACGACGCTAGGCTAGATCGAGAGCAAGTTTCTCACGCCCACCCTCCCTGTCGCAACTCGACGCCTCCTCGCTTAACTTGGACAAATAGGGACCGCCAAGTATACATGATTTGGTCCTAAAACGCACGTCGTCGTGGGTGCATCACCAATCACCGATAGTCTCGTCCTACTCGGCCGGAGCAAGCCCTTTTTCCCGGAAAAGTTCGCAGCTGGCTGTTAACATTGCACCGACGACTTCAGTCTCGGCCGGTTGCTTGCATCATGCTTGGCTGCCTACCTACCTACCTCCCTAACCCACTTACAAAGGTGATGAAGGAGCTGGTGTGCCAAAGAAGGCGGAGGAGGACACTTGACATATTGTTGACCTGTCATCTTGTTGCTCCCTAGCAATCCAACTCTTTTGACCCTTTGTCCGTCCATCACTGTTCGAATATCGCGGGGGCTTCACTCCGTAGCAGATTCACTAACCCCGATAACATGCCATGCTCCGTCACAACTACGTTATTCCCACCTGCATACCGCACTGTCGCTTCCTAGAGCGTGATCCGGAATCCCTCTTACGATTCCCGCAGTCTGCGAGGGAACTTCGGCTGTGGTGAGACATCACCACGTGGCTGCGTCTCCTCCCACGATCTATCCCACATCAAAACAAGGGGCCACCCGAAACGAGAGTACGAGACATCACATAGTACCTATACGATCCGATTTCAATATCAGAAGGATCAAGAGGGTCGAAGTAGCCCCACATCCTAAAACCAGTCAAGGCGACTTGCCTTTAACACACAGAGCACCAAACAAAATTCATGGCATGAGTCGAAGTGACTCCTGATGCTACGAGCCAGCATAAAACCGCATAGCACCCCTGACCTCACTTGAGATTTAAAATCGGACATTCCAGCCCACCGTTGATTCTGTTCGCCCCAGGGTATCTCAGGCAAACTAGAGGCTGCTTTCACAAAAGCTTCGAGACCACCCGTTCTTTATTCCTTCAAGAACGAAACCCCCTTGCATTTCCCATCGTTCTACCCCATATCAAACGCTTCGGACATCCCAGTCAGCTAAAGCACCAGAAGACAAGGCCATGAGCACCTCAAATGAGATACACAAGGAATCTCTTTCCGACTGGCCCAACGCTCTGGGTGTGGGTTCCCGTGTGACAATGTCACCATGTCTTTCCCACTCCCCTTGACAGACCCTAGCTAAAGTCTTTCACGTTTCTCACAGTTCACGGGGCTCGATGAAGAGCGCGGGCCGATAGAGCTGACAGTGACGGGCAACATCCCGGTGTGGGTGGCCGGAACGCTGTATCGTACCGGCCCTGGGCAGTCAGAGGTCAAAGGCACACCAAAAGGAACGTTCCGGGTCTCACATTGGTTCGACGGTTTCGGTCATACACACAAATTCGACATCGTACCCCTTGAGCCACCCGAAGTTAAAGGGAACACATCTGTCTCGGGCGGCGACGATGGCCCAGGGGACGTTGAGAAGGGAAAGCAAGCTGCTGTGGGCGTCAGAGTGATCTACTCGTCCAGGAGACAGTCTGACACGCTAGTGAACCGCATAAAGAAGACCGGTACAATGGGCATCAACAGCTTCGGTCAGAGGCGGGACCCCTGCATCGGGCTCTTTGGAAAGTTCATGGCCACCTTCAGGTCATTGACCAGCGTCGACCGGCAGGCTCAGACGAAGATGGGGCTGGGTAACGTAGCAATCACGGTGCTGAGGCACCCTCCCACGCAGCTGCCGATCTCGAGCCAAGCCGGGAAGGCAGGCAAGGCACTACTGGCCGGGGTCGGACACAGGTCGGCCACCAAGCCGATGTGGCAGCTCACCGACACCAGCTTGATCAGCCAGGTCGACCCGGCCACGCTCGAGCCCCTCGGCTTCGCGAGGCAGGAGCAGCTGCACCCGGACCTCGTCGGCCCCCTGTCGTGCGCCCATGCCGCCGTCGACCCCGTCACGGGCGACCTGTACAACTTCAACCTCCAGTTCGGCGCGCAGGTCGTCTACCGCGTCTTCTGCATCCGGGCGGACACGGGCCGGACCGAGGTCATCGCGCGCTTCTCGTCCCCGACGCTGGCGGCCTCGTACACGCACTCCTTCTTCCTGACGGAGCGCTTCGTCGTCCTCTGCCTGGCCGGGGCCCACGTCGGCCTCAACGGCGCCGCCATCCTCCTCAAGGGGAACCTAGTGGACGCGCTGCAGCCCTTCGACGCAGCGAAGCCGACCAGGTGGGTCTTCGTCGACCGCACGACGGAGCTGAGGGGTGTCGTGGCCCTGTACGAGACGCCGGCGTCCTTCTTCTTCCACTCGGTCAATGCCTTCGAGGCGGCCGCGTCCTCCCCGGCCCCCGCCGCGCGCAGGGTCACGTGCGACCTGGTAGAGTACCCGAACCTGGACGTGATGAAGGGCTTGTACTACGACGTGCTCCTCAACCGGGAGGGCAAGGGGGACGCCTTCTGGGCCGACGAAGCCATGAGGGAGAACTCCCTGCCCCGCCTGGCCAGGTACACCTTTGACGTGCCGACGGGCGGGCACGGCACCAACGAGCCCTTCGTGCGCTTCCCGCAGATGGTCCACCACCACCACCGGAAGGGGAGCCGCGCCTCCTCCTCTGAGCCGGGGGGTCCCGCCGCCGCCGTCATCGTCGCCCGCTCGCCCGAGATCGGGGAGCTGCCGACCATCAACCCGGCCTACGCCACGCGTCCGTACAGGTACGTCTACTCGCTGGCGAAGAGGTGCAAGAGCACCTTCGCCGACACCGTCGTCAAGACGGACGTCGAGGCCGGCCGGGCTCTCTTGTGGGAGGCGCCGCACGGGCACACGCCGGGGGAGGCCATATTCGTGGCGAGGCCGCCGGCGACGGCCTCGGAGGAGGCGGACTTGCCGAGGGAGGAGAGGGGTCTGCCGCGCGGGGAGGACGACGGCTGCCTGTTGGTCGTGGTGCTCGACGGGCACGAGGGCAGGAGCTACCTGCTCTGCTTGGACGCGGGGACGATGAAGGAGCTGGGGAGGGCCGAGTGCAGGTTCCCCGTTGCGCTGGGGTTCCACGGTGTGCATGTCCAGGAAGCAGGGCCTGGAGGTGACGGAGAGGGCAAGGATCGCGGCGGCGCCTAAGTGGTCTTTGTCTGGATGTGGTATCGTTGTCTCCGTCCTGTTTATCCTCGTGCCCCTCATCAGCCCTCTGCAGCCCCCTGGAGACTACCAGGGAAGCCGAAAGCTTAATCGAAGCCCTGGGATAGAATTCAAGCGCTTATTTAATTTACTCTCAATTGACCGTTTGGGACTTTACGCCTTTCTACATCTCTTCTCAGATGGTGAGTGCCCGCTAGACCCCTTGCCGGGACTTCTGGAGCCCCTTGCCCAATTTTGATTCCTCCTCGGACAACCATGCCGAATAACGCAAAGCGCAGCGCTACAGACTTAGAGAAGTTCTGATCTCTCGGGCCCTCGTGTCTCTAGCTCCTTGGGTCGCTCAGCTAGCCACAAATCTCAGCCTTTGACAGCATGCTAACGTGATTTCCAAACAGGGATTAGCAAACCCGTCCGTCCGTATGGCGCAAAACTCTGGCCTTTATTGGTGTATATGAATGGGGATGAGCAGGGCCTCCCCTGGTGTTATCCAACAACACAGTAGGTCACAATTCGCGTGGCTAGTCAGGGCTAGCGTGAGGGGTAGACATCCAGCCCCTAACGGGCTCGAACAAGGAAAGACTGTTGAGCTACCGGCCTACGGCTTTCACACTGAATTCTGAACTTGAGGTCCACGAGGGTGAGTGTGGACTGTAGGCAGCTGAGTGGCTTCCTGCTTGCCTGGCTCACTCCAGCCTGTGAACGCAGAGGGGGGAGAAGGTTGAGTGGGCCGCGGGTTTTTCTCAGTAAGTGAACATCGCATATAACGAGCCTGGAACCTTCGATCTCACGCTTGTGCAGCATGCTCCATGCGAGCCACTAGGGGTATGGCTGATGCATCCAGACCTTCGCCAATGAAGAAATAAAAAGGGAAACATGTGAGGCTATCGTGACCGAATCTAGGGGTTGTCCCAGTAGGTAGGCTTGGAAAACGGATAATTCCGTTCACTTGTTAACACCGGGGCTCAACCGTTTGCTCAGTGGTATCAGCCGCATGCTAAGCCAAGGGCCCAAAACTTCTTACGGACGTAGGCATCCGACTAGCGATTCACCTACTTACCTAATTTGATGCGTTGTCGCGTCTGGGATTTTATGTTTGCATAACCAAAGGAGCAAACGCTAGCACGTGGCGAATGCGGCTGTGCGCAGCTGAACAGAAAGAAGGGGTGGCCAATCGGGAGACTGAGCTAAGGAGAAACGAGTGTGGTCTAGAGCGGGGTTTTGGAGCCTAATGGAGAGCCTTATTGAAATTACGGCTATTGCAAGGGGTCAAGTTAGTTCAATGTCCCATCAGCTCTGGTGAATATTGCTGGATTGGGCTCCAAGTTTTGTTGGCAGTCTCAGTCGCTGTAAGGGAGACTGCACGAGGGATCCGCACAGTTGCAGATAACCTCCCCTCAGTGGCTTCAACAAGCTCAATGGGATGACGGCGTCTTCGGGAACAGACACGTAGGGCGTCGTCTAACTGAACTATTGAAAGGCTGTTGGGGAAATAGTCAATGACCAGCGGCAGTTAACCCTTGGAAGGCTCTAATGGTCCCGCCTACGGACTACAGCTAGTAATTATTAGCGATCTAGACCTCGAAGGCCTAGGCAATACCGAGTCCGTTGTCTCACTGAGCTAGTAGACCTGAGAAGAGCTCGACACTTGTTCGACTCGGGAGGGAGGCGTGCTGTTACTGTTGTGTCGACTATCTAGTATCGACAGACAACAATAACACAATGTTGCCTACGATAGACAGATGCCCAGTTGTCCAGTCGGGGGTATAAAGGAGAGATTTTCTTCGGTATTCCTCAGAAAATACTCTCCTTCCTGATCATCATCCTCATCCTCATATTCACACTCACCCTCACTCCCATCCCCATATTCAAGCATAGGCAACCGAAGTCACTGGGTGGAAAATCTCTAGCCTAGGCCCTCAACCCCATCTTTACAACCCAGACCTTTCAGCCCAGTCTGCTCAGACATATCTTTCAAGATGCGCGCCTTCATCCTCACCCTCGCCGCGGTCCCTGCCGTTCTCGCCACGGCGGTCCCCACGGCTTGCAACGAGAACAACTGCTTCCGTGACGTCCAGGGCACCAGGTCGGGCAAGCAGCCCATCGCCACTCGGCAGGCGGACTGCTCCAACTTCATGACCACCACGGTGTACGCGACGCCGACCGCGACCGCGGCCCCAAGCATCGTGTACAACCGCAAGATGAAGCGCGACCCGGTCACCGTGTCGGGCGCCATGCCAGCCTACGTCTCGCAGTGCGCCAACAAGGCCGCCTACGCCTCGGTCTGCTCCTGCTGGGGCTACACCTCGACCGTCATCACGGTCACGACGCCGACCACCACGGTCACGCCCCAGCCGGTCTGCACCAAGGGCGTCGAGTACGCCTACTACGCCCTGACCCAGGGAGACGGACACGGGCAGGTGCCCGTCAACTCGGGTGGCGGCTCCAACTACCACCAGAAGATCGACACCGGCAACTTCAGGGACCTGACGCCCTTCAGCCAGGGCAAGTCCAAGCGCGTCAGCTACGGCAGCGCCCAGTGCGGCAGCGGCAGCACCGCCGTCGTGGACGGCGTCGACATGGGCCCCGGGTCGCACGCCGACTACTCGGTGCTCCAGCACCGCGGGTACCTCGCCGCCGACCAGGCCGGCGACTACATCCTCACAATCTACGGCGACGAGTTCGTCATGGCCTGGTTCGGCGCCAAGGCCGTCTCGGGCTGGACCACGGCCAACGCCGACGTCATCTCCAACGTCGGCCAGCCCGTCGGGACCTTCACCTTGACCGCCGCCGCCGGCAGCTACACGCCCTTCCGGATCTTCTACGCCAACGCCCAGGGCTGCTTCCAGCTCAGCGTCAAGCTGCAGAAGCCCGACGGCACCGTCATCCTCTCCAACACCGGCGACGTCGACTCCCAGAACGTCCTCACGGGCTGCGGTGGGGTCCTCGCCTCTTCCGCCCCGGCTTTCGCTCCCTTTGGGACGGACTTCTGAGTGACTTCCTCATTCGGGGAGTGATTGCCTCGTTGTCTGCAAGCGGTGCGTCTTGAGAGAACGCCGGAAAAGAAGCGGTTGCGGCTGGCGGTTGCGAGTTGTGAGGGTGGGAGAATAGGAGTTAGGGGAACGTGAAGATGAGACGACGGGGGTTTTGCGATGCAGTCAAATTCATATAATTTGTACCTAATCTATAATGTCCAGCAATGGCCACATGCCCGGCGGAGTCAGACTCTCTTAATCCACACTGCTGTTTGGGTGTATCTCTTGCCTCCCATTTGACTTTTAATTATTAGCAACCAGAGACTGCTGTAAGTGGAAGCAGGCGACTTATAATTAATTATTACCCCTGAACAAGACCTTGGTGTTAACGAAAATTCAACTTTCATTGAAGCAGTGAGTGGCAGTGACGTAAATTCTTTGTCCTCTTTTACCTCCCTGAAGCGCCAGAGAAATCGCAACCCCAGTGGTAGGAGAAAATGCATGCTAATTAGTTGCTATCAGGACGACTCATATCTGTGGATACCTCATTGTCAACAGGTGAAACCCAGTTACAATGCCTCTTAGTCTAATATTCTAATAAGTCTACTTTATGTTCTCTTACGACGCTTTGGCCAGAATCTCCTTGCTGAAAGGATAGTCCGCATAACCTTTGGCCAGCTTGGGTGTAAAACACACTCCGATCGTACTTCTCCAGCTCGACCCCTTCCCTGACCCTGAAGACAAGGTCAGGATTCGGGACGAAATACCGCCTAAACGCAACCACGACGTCGTAGTCCTTGTAAGCCTCCTCGACAGCAGCCCTTGCTGTCTCGGGCCTGAACCCGCCAGCGACAACGACGGGGCTGACGTTGCCCCACAGCTCGACCAGCCAGCGCACGCTCCTGCCGGCCCCGCACTCGGCCTTGAAGTTGCCGCTGATCCGCGCCTCGATCAGGTGCAGGTACGAGAGCTCGAAACTCTTCAGCTCCCGGACCAGGTGCGCGAAGGTCGGGTCCGGGTCCGCCATCAGCATGCCCTGGAAGTCGCCGTAGGGGCTGAGGCGGACGGCGGTCCGGGACGCGCCCACAGCCTCGACGACGGCCCTCGTTCACCTCGAGGTAGAAGCGCGCCATGTTTTCGACGCTGTCGCCCCACCGTTCCGTCCGGGCGTTGCACGTGTCCTGCAGGAACTGGTCCGGCAGGTAGCCGTTGGCGCCGTGGATCTCGACGCCGTGGAAGCCGGCGCCCTCGACCGCGTTCCGCGCCGCCGCCGCGTAGTCGGCTATCGCCTGCGCGATCCCCTCCTCCGCCATCTCGGCCGGCACGGGTGCGCCCGGCCCCGGCAGCGGCACGGCGCGAGACGAGGCGATCCTCAGGGGCGCCCCGTCCGCCGGCGAGGCCCGCCCCAGGTGCTAGAGCTGGGAGAAGATCACGCCGCCCCTGGCGTGCACCGCGTCCGTCACCTCACGGCGGCGATCTGGGCCAGCGACCAGATCCCCGGGATGTTGTACGCTCCGCCGGCTCGCGGCGATTCGATGGCCCAGCTTCGCCTCTCCGATGGTTAAGGGGGTGAACAGTTTGGCCATCTCGAATGTCAAATTGCGAACTTGTGAGTTGGCCAGGTCGTGATTCGGTGCCGTTACAAGGACCCTTGAATTGTAGAATTACAGAGGATAGACGACCGCCCTGTATTATATGCGAGACCTCATCGATTTTGAGGTCCTGACTCGGGGTTGGAATTTGTATGTGATTTGGCGGGCTGCACTAACAGTTGCAGCCGCTAAGAGTTTATGAAAGAGGAAGGATGTTCGCTCGGATGGAGAGGAGGTAGCAAAAGAAACGGGGACCTCTGAAGCTGCCTAATATTATTGAATTTAAGACGACGACTTCGCCGACAAGCCATTTGAGCGTCAGCACCCCAGATTGGGAGAAGCTCGCTGCTGAGGTTCCAGGGAAGGAGGTCAAGCTTTTTGCCACGACAAAAGCAGGGCGGGCTGGGCCGGGAGGAGCTGAAGGCCGGAAGGGTGCTCCGAGCCCACTCGAAGGTCCCGATATTAGAGGGGTAATGCATGTGTTCCTGTCGACGGTCCCGTTTCCGACAGGCCTAAGCGTTATATTTCCGCCTTACCGAATCCCACGTTCGTATAAGACTCGCCTGTGGAGCCCAATCCTTTGCACGCATACAAACCGGGCGAAAAGTTGCCTCATTTGCGCCGCACCTTTATCGACGACGATGAGTTTATAACTAACTCACATCCTTTTGCCACCTTGGAGCTCAGGCGTCTAGGGATGGACAACTGGCAGCGCCCGGATCCTCCTGGGACCATTAATCCAGCGAAGCTTTCTAAGGGAGCAGGACCATCGCCAGACACATTCTTCGACGCCTTGGACACCGTATGTCCACCTGCTCCATCCAGCACGCAAACCACTCCCGAAGCCGCCCGCAAAGCCGAGCCTTCAGTACTTCTGGTTCCTCTTCGTCGGATATCCTCCGATTGGGATCCCGAGAACGATATTGTGGTGGGTGGGTCCTTCAGGCGTGAGGAGATTCGGAAGCAGTTAGAGGACTCTCAGTACGCGACACGACGCTCGGCTGGTGCAAGGTCAAGGGCGAGGGCTAGGCGCACCTCGCACCATGGCTACTTCCAAACCCAAACGGGGGATGCAGCAAGGATACACATTCCTGTGGATCCAAGAGCAGGTCCCGATGCCACGGTTGTGACAGATAGGGCTTCGACATCGATATACGACGCCTATCTCCTCCGTTCCGACATTACGAAGAACGTGAACGACTTCATGAGGATTCAAGTGCGTTAGCATCCTTGCGCACTTGTCAACAGAAGCTGCCTCACTGACATGCAGCGTTTCCTATAGATAGTACACAACCTAGATCCAGGAGCGTACACTCTCCTAATACGAGAGGGCCGGGTCGGGTTCCAGGGCACGAGCAGCCTGGAGGTAGAATCGAGCGATCTGAAACCTGTCGCGGCCAAGTTTCGCCAGATATTCCACAGCAAGACGGGCCTGCCGTGGAGCCGAAGATATGAAAACCCCTTCGCTGCCTTCAAGTTCGTCGAGCTGGACTATCGCGGGACCGTTAGACGCCCCAAGGAACTCCCGAACTACGCTATGGTCGACACCGATGCCAGCAAGGAAGTGAGGATTCTGATGGAGTGCATGCTCTACGGCGGTCCCATGCGGGAACCGGAAGGGGAACGAAACAGCAGTGGCTGGTCGGCATTCAGTGCCCCGTACGAGCAGCTCAGTCACTGGACCATATTCTCAGCGATCAAGACCCTTGAGGGTATCTGGAAACACCTCGAGTCCGGCCTTCCCGTGCGCTGGAAGGCCATCCTCAGAGAGTCGTCGTGGTACCGCAGTCAGATCCCCTTCTATGCAGAGCGCGACCGCGCCCCTGTGATATCGAGTTACCACGCCATCTTCCTCGAACTCAAGTTCCTGCACTCACTCTGGCCGCGGCAGGAAATAGCCCGCATGCTGACCGAGATCCACCGCCGGGGGTCGATCCAGTACAGCGTGTACATGGCCCTCGCCCAGCCGCTGTACCAAGCCTACAGCTCTCTGCGACACGGCTTCCAGCGCCTGACGGACACCTCAACGTATGAGTTCGGCAAACTCAAGAGCTACCTGGAAGGCTCCTGCCATCCCATACATCACCTGAACCTGGAGCTCCAGGAGATCTACCGAGTCTTCCTCAAGGCCAACCTGCCAAATCCGTATCGCCAGTGGATCGATGACAAGCAAGGTGACGACATCTGCGGTGAGGAAAGGCTCCTGTTGTGGCACGGTACTCCCCTCGACTCGCTGCTGGGCATCCTCGACCTGGGGCTGCAGATCCGCAGGCGAGGGGCCTCCTGGACAGGGACCATGTTCGGCAACGGCATTTACCTCGCCGACGCGTCGAGCAAGTCGGCGGGCTTCTGTAAGCACAGCCTATGGGGTGGGGACGCGGTGCTGCTCCTGTGTGAGGCCGACGTTGGGGCGCAGCGGCTCCGGAGCCGGGTGAGCATCGGCGATGGGCACGATGTCATCGAGAGATCGAGTGGACGACTCAGGTGTATTGAGGGGCTTGGGAGGGTCGGGCCCAAGAGTTGGGAGCAGATTTGGTGGGAGATGGGGGGACTGCCCTCCACGGCCGGGGCGGGGGTTTCGATGGTGCGTAAACCGATTTCATTTTTCATTTTCTTGTATTCCCTTCCCCCCTTTCCGCACATACACACACACACAGCCTTATTCATCCCCTTATAAGTTTAAAGTTTAAGGAATTTGCAACTAATTTGCGCCTAACTCTATAATTAGCCCGATACATCGGTTCCTTATGGTGAAACCTACTCCGGGGGAACCTTGGGATTTAACGAATATGTTCTTTATAATCCCTCACATGTACTTATTCGGTATTTGTTTCGGGTGAAGATTAACAAGAGGTAGCTGGCTCTCGGGTTTCATTACGATGAATTCAGGCGCGGTTGCTAAAGTTCCGAGGTGGACATATATATCTCATTTTACGCGATGAATTCAAAGTTTAAGAGCACGATAAGCAGCCCGAGGCAACGATCGAGGACTATAGGAGGCAGTAATTACAACGTGCCCGTGTCGGACAAGGAGGTGTGGGAAGACCTGCACTTCCACAGGAGATGAGCACAGGACGTAGTGGTGGAGGACGCAGAAGAATCGAGCCCGCTAGAGGATCCGCCCGCTCGGACTTTGAACAAGCGGTCGCGGAGCGAGAAGGACGACGGCTTAGCTGAGCTCACCCTCCGGGAGGCGACACCGCCGATGCCGGACTCCTGCGGTATCATGACGGCGACGCACTCGTCGAAGGCGCCTGCGGCCAGGGCGCCCCGGAAGCACTGGGAGCAGCTCGTCACGCTAGCCTTTTGGTGTCGATCCCAAGGGCCAGGGTCTTCCCCAGCGCGTCCACCAGGTGGCTGGTCGCCCAAGCCCAGGCGCCCACTTCTTTCATCACAAGATCGCACCTCGGCACCCATTGTTAGTGCTACGCTAAGGGGGAGGGCCAATTTTGGCCGTTCGACCATCCTGGCACTAATTAAGAGCCTGCTCCCAGGCTGTTTTTGCCATTCGACGCTCAACGACTTCGACTGTCGTCGACGACGAAAACCCGCACGGGAGATGGAGATCTCTTTGGTATCGGGGGGTTCCATTGAACCCCGAGAGGTCATCGTTTTCCACGTGCGGGACGGCCGCGAGGCCACGCTGACAACTGCTCTCCGGCGACGTTTCAATAACTACCCGCGCCTCGACCATCCCCTTCCCTTCACTTCCTACCCTCCCCCCCTCCCCCTCCCCAAAAAAAAACCCCCCGACCGACCGACCGCGACGTCCGGCCACGACGTAATCTGACACGTGTCGATTCCTGGGGCGCCGCAACGCAACGCTACTCCCCCGACGGTAAACACGATGTCTTGATGGGAGCGAACACCCTCAGCTTCTGCGACTGGATTATGACCGCGATACGATCAACAGACCGAAAAAACCGGCTATCGACAAACAATGGATCGACGACCAAGCGATCAAGAACCACGCGCTTCGCTCGTGCTCCCACAGGCAGCAAAATGCCACTGCACTGAGACCAAGGACCTCCGAGAGGCCGACCCTCCCGGCGCGGCATTAACACCGCCCGCGCCAAAGACACTCCCTTTCCTTACAGGAACAGAAATAGAAACCAGATGCCCATAGCAGCCGCCACATACGGAAACAACGAAAACGCCGAGCGCCAGTCCCGAGCTAATAGGGGGACGGGAATGAGGCTTAAGATCACGTACGCGATGGCGCGTTAGACTCCAAAGCATGACCTGCTAGCTAATTATTCCTCGTTTTGTGTTTCACTTTATTTTCGGCGTTCTTCCTTATACATGATCTGCATGGTAGTCCCTAGCACGTCCTATGCCCCTCGGGAGGCAGAGATCTCGGGCAAATTTCGACCCCGGACGTTAAATACATCATCACCTATCAGAGGACCAGCAGATGTTACCCCTGTCATGATATCAATGCGGCATTAAGGAGCCGCACAAAGGCCCATGACTCACCAGATCGCACGCCATCATTACTGAATGGCCGGCACGGCATCATGAGGTCCCGCACACATGTATGCGGGTTGTCTTCGCGGCATCTGGTTTCGGATTTGACGGGGAGCTAGCCTGACTTTATGATATATTAATTAATCCATAGGTACAAGCTGAGGCTCTGTTTACCTGGAATCAGTGACACCTTTGCTCTATTACGATAATATCCGAGGAAACACGAAGGTCAAGCTTATAATTATATAATTAGTTAATTACCGAGCCTATAGCTTTTGGAATAAGGCGAAGCTGTGATCATAGCTGAGTGTGGAAGCAGCCTACTAAGCTATACATTCACTTACATCACCATTCACCGAGTCGGTCTGTCATTCTGAGGAAGAGTTCAAGTCGCCTAATAAGAAGGAAATGATGGTGTGTTCGGTGGCACACAGCTAACAGAATGAAACGACAACGGTGGATGGAGTAATCTTCTCAGCGGTGGTCGTTGATGTGGTGTCAAGATGGGAAGGGAGAGTGACAAGTCTAGTAGCCAACTTGATATTCTAAAGAGAGTTTAACACTGGATGGGCTGAAATACATAGCATTCGAGGAACGAGACTCGGATAAGACCGACATCATGGGGCCGTGAGGGCAAATATAAATGAGTCCTTTTCTAGATTCCCTTCGGCTCTGATCTATCTGTCCAGTAATTAGGGAGCTTATTAGCAGGTTGATAGAGCCAGAAAAGGGTCAAGGTTGGGGCTACGGTTCTGGAAACCAACAATCTGCTCAGCTGAGTCTGACGGGACGCCCATGTAGTTCAAGTGGCTCCTGAGCCAAAGGCCGGAAGGGTTCTATGACTGGGAGACGGATGGTGGTGACGGGCGGGGAATCTACTCGGCCGATGGTGGCGATGTGCATTCTGGGGGAAGTACGCAGAAGGCGTAGGATCCAAGCAGTCACCTAATTATAGGCTGGAAACGATAATTACCAAAGCCAGGGGATCGTCGAGCGTGGTGCTCGCAGGGTTAAAGACCATAATTGTATTAAAATCCGCAGGTACGTATCGTCTATAATTACGATTCTAGCAAGTGTCAACCTCCGGATAGCTTTAAGCATTATGGCAGTCACGCCTTAGTAGCGATCCCAATGATGCTATTCGTAATTGCGGCATCTCGAATGGCACGTTCTCTGCTTCGATTATACCCTAAGTAGATCAGGGGCTGTCAAGGGTTCTTAGAAGAGATGACTTGCAGCTAGCTGGTTCTCAACCTGGTTCAACACCAATAGCGATCTACGTCGGTGAGCATTCATTTCTTGCCTACTTTTTCTCCCTTGATGCCCAGGTATGTAGGTGCTATAAAACCGACGGCCATAAGTTGCGGATTCTTTATGAGCTTCTGGGGTTTGGGGGCTGGGGTTGGCTCTCTAGAGGACCTGCCAATTACCATGAGACCTTCTCCAAGGGGGCACCCGACGGGGCCGGAGGACTGCTGGAGGACCCATAGGTATGGCCTAGTGGACCCGCCACTGTGGCTGCTTAGACGTTAGGGGCTAACACCCGCCACGGTGTCCTGACCTGAGAGAAACATTTTCCATAAAGGTCTTGGCCAAAGCCCATATTCCGCTTCAATCACCACCTTTTGCCTTCTGAATTGACTGGATGCCAATAACAGAGCTAAATTAATATATCATCTTCAAGTTTATAAATTTAGTAATAACTTGATATTGGCTCGAAAACGACAGCTGTGAAGAAACCTTAATTACTAATCATGGCCACTAGCAAACTATCATCCGTACCGAGGCGGCTGACGGCAACTTCAAGCTAGAAAAAGATATGCCCAGCCTCTTTGCGAATGTGTGAAGAAGGACTTCGCCGTGCGTGCACCGGCATACGGATTACTTTAACTAGGTCTGGCTAGGTCTTAGTGGAAGCGCACAGTCCACTGCACGGTGTCGCGGTCGCCCTGGGGGGGGATAATCTACACAAGGTGCCTACGCAGCACACAGCGCGGAGGTGAAGGAGGCTGATTTGTCGAGAAACTTGGAGGAGCCGCCGGAGCGGGCAAATGGCAATGGCTTAGTGTTAGTTAGTGACGACCGCACTGATGTGGTGCAGCTAGTGCCCAGCGTCCCGGATGAGGCATCCCCCAAAATTGGAGCGCCATATTGAAAGGTCGAGAGCATGGCGTTTAGCCTACTTGGACAGCACTCCACACGCTGGTTACGAATGTGCTTGGCATACACAGTAAAGGGGGCAGTGGGATGCCTGTTGGATCAATTCCTCGTGACTGGTTTCTCCACAGTAATATCGGGACAGGTCTCTGTTGAGGATCGATGATGAGGTCGCAGAGATCGAGCAAGACGGGTGGAAGTCGTTGCTCTGAAATTATACCACCTAACTGCCAAGAATTTACGTGAACCATGCTTGGGTCACGGGCGAGGACCGGAACAGGTTTACCTCTCAAGAGAGAGTGGGTGGCGAACGGTTCCGCCGCTGCTCCAATTGGGCAAAAGGGGGGGCTGTAGGTAGGGATAGGGATAAAGACAAACGTTCATGCACGCTCAACCAACAGCATCTGGGACGACCAATCAAGCCCCGACTATCGTGAAGACATGGTCCGCTATGGCATACGGAAGGACGCTAAAGTGCATGCGCTGTGGTGATTGGGGGTGAATGCCTGCCTCACTCACGGAATGCTAGGCAGCGTAACGACTATTGGGTTCGCACAGCCACCGGCTGCTATTGTAAAAGCGTCTCGTCCACGCCTTTCTTCTCCCCTTCTGCTCGAACCGACTGCCCATTTCCCAATTTCCTTTTTGCACGTAGTCTCTGATTCTCCCTTTCTGCGCCGAAAAGTAGGATCCGAAGATCCCACCACCCTCCTCAAAATGGACCTCTTGACGAGATTCAAAGCAAAACTCTCGTCTCATTCCGTTCGCCAGAGAAATTCAGAATCACCATCGAGAATCCCTACTCCCGCCTCCATATCCCCAGATCTGCGAGACCCCAGTCCTTCGACAAGCGAGGACCCCCTCCATGCAGCCGACCCTGCCTCACCCAAGCCGTCGCTACCATCACCAACTGAGAACCCAAAGAGACAGAATAATCATGACGGCGCAGAATCTGCCCTTATTGGTGAATTGTGGAATCGTGCGTACGAGAGGCTACGCGACGAGGATGAAGCCCTCATAACCAGTTACGAAGAGGGCCTATTTGGTGATCTGACCAGCGGCCTGGGCTCTTCAACGATTCTCACGGGTTGTAAGGTTGGAAAACGAGAGCAGATGGAGGCAGTTCTGAGGCGGAAGATGGAGTTTGTGAACCGACACAATTGGAAGCTGAGATACGGAAGCTCGGATGTCCAGGTCGGAGCGCTGGTCCGACCTGTAGTGGGGGTCATCAGGCCAGTGAATGAGTATGTGAGCGATACAGCGAGCTCCAACCCTTATACGTCGATGGCGTGGCTTGGGATCGCCTTGCTCTTGCCGGTGAGTGAAGAAAAATGGACTTTTGCCTCTTGAATCAAGGAGAGAAATCATTAAGATTCCACTGCTGACAAGTCTCCCAGCTTTTCCTCAACCCCTCCGAGCAAGCTGTCTCACTGGCACGCGGCCTGGAATATGTCTCCTCCTTGATTGCGCAGAGCAGGATGAGGGAGGACCTGTACATGCGCCGATACGAGTCGAAACAGCAGGTCAGCCACGGGCAGAACGACACTCGAACTTCTATCCCGTCACATCAGGCATACAAAGATGCTCTGGGGGGTCTGTACAAGCAAATCCTCAAGTTTCAGGCCGCCAGTTTCTGCTATTACACGAGAAGCTCGGCTTTCCGTCTGGGGCTGGACTCGATCAAGTGGGACGACTGGGACGGCCTGGTGGACGACATCCGAAGGCAAGATGAGGCAGTCAGAGCAGTCAGCGAGGTCTGGAAAGACATGAAGTACGACGAAGAATGCGCCGCATCCGAGAGGAGACACATGGAAGGGATTCAGCGCTGGGATGTGATCAGCAAAAATGTGTCCGGATTGAGCAGTGCAATTCAGGATGCACAAGCACAAGGAGACCGACAAACCCTGCTGCGTTGGCTTTGTGATGTCGATCCCTCTGAGCTCTATAACCCGACCCGGGACAAGCATGAGGATGGCACAAGCATTTGGTTGCTGAGAGACAATGAGACTTTCCAGGAGTGGAAGGAGTCTCCGGGGTCTTTGTTGTGGCTCCATGGCAAAGGTTTGCGCCCACCTTTGATAGCAGGGGCAGTCGATTGTCGAATTAAATTTGGCTAATTAACAAACAAAAACCCCCGCAATTGCAACATCACCCACAGCTGGATCTGGAAAATCGGTATTGAGGTAATTATGTCTCAACCTCTCAGTGTCAGCTCAGTCAGCCGTTCAGTAATTAATCCACGGCTCTACATGATTCGTGGATGACTTATCATCCTTTGTCCCTGCGATGCCTTATTCGTCTCTGTCGATGTTAACACCATGCAGCTCCTCCGTCATCCACCACCTTCGAGATCTTCACGATTCAACCCCCGAAACCGCGATTGGCTATTTCTACTTCAGCTTCACCGATACGAAAAAGCAGAACGTCCAGGTCATGCTGAGCTCCCTCATCAAACAACTCTGCTCCCGCAGTCCAGCCACCCCCGATTCAGTGAGGAAACTGAACGAGTACCAAAGTAGAGGCGAGAGACCAGATACGAAGACGCTGGAAGCTGCCTTGAAAGCCACTGTGCATGGATTCGCCTCGGCCTACATAATCCTTGACACCCTGGATGAGTGTCCGACCGCCGATGGTGAGCGAAAGAAGTTGCTCGACAGCCTCCGCCGACTCATTGTCGACGGCCCCGAGAACCTGCACACATTCTGCACCAGTCGAGAGGAGCCCGATATCGCGGCAGTGATATCCCCTCTCCTGACTCAGCCCGCATCGATCTCAGTGAGGGCCGAAATCGATCTCGCGAGCTCAGAACTTCGCGAAGCCATCAACAACGACATTGGCAAATACATCACCGCGACACTTGACTCTGAAGACTACCAGTTCTGGTCACACGACATCAAAGCGGAAGCGAAAGAAACCCTGCTTCACAAAGCGGATGGAATGTGAGAGACTTGATATCCTTTCCGGCGTAGGCCAGATCGCTAAGTGCTAACAACCAATGCATAGGTTCCAATATGTTCGCTGTCAGTTTGACGAGCTTCGACATCTCTCCTCAGTTGGTCTCGTTCAAGAGGCTCTCCAGAACCTCCCACTGGGGCTGGAATCCACCTATGAAAGAATGCTCGGTAACATTGACGCCCACTTCCAGCCACATGTCTCAAGGATCCTCAAATGGCTCGCGTTTTCGTTCAGGCCGCTCTTGCTGGAGGAAGTCTCGGCGATCTTTGCCATGGATCCCGACCGCAATGCACTCCCAGACGAGACAAGATTATTGTTCAGTCCCCAGGCAGTCACCAAGTACCTCTCAGGCCTTGCTGTGGTGCAAGAGGAGACTGAGGAGCAGTACGAGCTGAGCCGGGGACAATGGAGACGTGGCAGGCCGGTGGTCCTCTCGCACTTTTCAGTCAAAGAATACCTCATCTCCCAGCGAATCTCGGAACGGAACGGCTTAGCCACTATGTTCTCTTTTACCGCATGCGAAGCACATCTGCTAATCGCTCATTCCTGCCTCCGATTGATACTTGAAATAGCGAAGGCATTTGAGAGTCTGCACCACTGGAAGAGCTGGGAGCCGCACGATAGGAACAGCTTCAGGAGGTTGGCAGGGTGCTTGGGCCTCTACGCAGTGACAATGTGGGTGGGACACTTAGAAGCCGTCCCACGAGTGTCATGGCCTCCTGCACTGCTTTATCTCGCAGCAAAGGCTCTCAGGCATGGGAGTTTGACTTTACACATCATGGCCGAGGGGCTGTGGTTAGTCTATACACTTCGAGGTCTGCCTCCGCGGCCCATTTTCCTTTCTTCGCGGCTCGGGGCTCTTCAACTCACTCAGTTCTTGATCTCGAGGGCTCCTGGTCACTGGCCAAACGAGTACCTTACACAAGAGGACCTCGATTTCGCACTAGCTGCCGCGGCAGATTCTTCAGGCAACATTGCGGTGGCTCAACTACTCATTGAGAAGGGCGCCGATATCAATTCGTCGAGAGCGCTCGTACAGGCAGCCCGGAAAAACAATGTTGATATGATGAAATTCCTGCTCCGCAATGGGGCTTCAATTAGCCAACAAGTGCTGGAGAATGCGGCTGCCAGATCGATCCTCGAGATCCTCGGGCTACTGATCGACCACGGGGCTGACCCGAGCGACATACTAGCGTTTTGGGATCCTCTAAGAGGCATTCCCCGGACGGGATGCATGGCGGTCACAATATCAAGAGGGATACTAAAGTCCCTGAATGGCGTAGCAGGCAGGATGCTGCATCTCCTTCTGGATAAGGGCGCGGGTATCAATGTGGGCTCCAGCCACATGGGGACAGCGCTTCACAAGGTGGCCTCGCTAGGCTGCCTAGGCTATATTCAACACTTGGTAAACCTTGGTGCTGACGCCCGTGCCCGACACACCTCTGGCGCGACCGTTATCCAAGTCTTGTGCGCAAGCCGTGCTGATGATGGTGCCCTCGAGTACCTGCTTGAAGCTGGAACGGCCACTGACATAAACGTATCTGGTGGAAACCATGGGACTGCTCTCCAGGCACTATGCTCCCCTTGAACCAGGGACGATCAGCCGGATACAAGATCAAAGCTACACATGGCGAATGTCTTGATTGAGAATGGCGCCGAAGTTAACATTAAGGGTGGTATCTACCACACTGCCCTGCAGGCTTCTTGCGCGCCGCTCAGCTTCGTCTTACCTTCGGTGCGCCGGAGGATCAATACGACGGCGCTCCCGTCTCGGGACTCATCCCATGCAAAGGCGCGGGATGCGTTCAGCAATCAGATCATTCGGAAACTTCTTGATCATGATGCGGATGTCGACACCAGAGGAGGGAAGTATGGAACTGCTCGACAAGCCGCAGCTCTGATCTTTTCCCTCGAGATGGTGGAGCTGCTCCTCCAGCATGGAGCAGATGCGGATGCTCGTGGAGGAGAGTATGGCAGCGCTCTTCAAGCTGCGGCTTCCGTTTCCTGGGGGGAAGCAATAAGGCTGTTGCTCGACCATGGAGCAGACATAAACGCACAAGGAGGAAAATACGGGACTGCACTACAGGCCGCTTCTCTGGCCGGTGCACCGCTCCAGGTTATACATCTACTGCTGGATCGCGGGGCGGATGTTAACTCCCAAGGTGGGGAATACGGGGGCGCTCTCCAAGCGGCACGGTCAAGCGTACACTGGCCCCGGTGGCGGCGCGTCAACATTGAGATGGCCATTGCGAATGCCAAAGCGTTGATCATCAGGGGGGCGGATGTGAACCAGAAGGGAGGCTGTCATGGCTCTCCACTTCGAGTAGCACTGGCGAATCGATCACGACCGTGCAAGACGGGAAGCGAGGGACAGCAGCGATTTCTAGAGGTGCCAAGCCCTGGCGAGAATCGACTAGCTCGCTTTTTGCTTGATCATGGCGCAGACGTCAATCTCGGAGTTGAGGGGTTCCCCAGCGTGTTGGAGTTAGCATGCTACTCCGGTGCCAACCTAGCGACATTGCGGATACTTCTCGACCACGGCGCCGATATCAATGCGCCAGGAGGCCCGTTTGGTAGCGCTTGGCACGCGGCAGCTGCTTGCCGAACGGACGACGTCTCGCAGCTCTTTCTCGACAGAGGTGCTAGCCTCAGCGACCAAGAGGGGAAAAGACATGAGACTGCTCTGCATGCCGTCTGTGGCCTACCCGAAGCTGGTTTTACGAATGGCGACGGGATTAGTGTGCAAGTGACAACGGAAGAAGGAAATCCAATGTCAACAAGAATTAGCTTCCTGCTGGACCGAGGCGCCAAGGTCAACACAGCCGCCGGGCCATACGACACAGCTCTGCAGGCCATGTGCGCGATAGGGCATAAGCTTGATGGGCGCATCCGTTGCGCCACTGCGCTACCCGCGATGTCTCTCCTCCATCTGAGCGATGAGGTCGATGTCAATGCCCCCGGAGGGGTATTCGGAAGTGCCCTACAGGCGGCGGCTTGGGCGGGCAGTATACCGGTCGTGCGACGCCTACTCGAGCGGGGCGCCAATGTGAATTCGCGCCGGGGCTTGTACGGTAGTCCGATGAATGCTGCCGTTGTGCGTGGCAACTGGTTCATCGTCGACACCCTGCTCGAGCACGGGGCAACGACAGATGACGGCAAGGCACAACTGCCTGCCGATTCGCCTCTGGAAAAGTGTTTCGTGCGGATCCTGAAGGACGAAGGTAGGGGCGGTCTTGAGCGGTTCAACATGTTTTGGAAAGTTCAGAACGAGAAACACAGGGCAGAGAGAGATATGAAGGAGGGAGGGAAAGGGAAAGACCCGATGGGGGAACTGGGGACCGGGTGAACACGATCTCAGTGTGGCATGATGTGGGAGACAGAGATGAGAGGGATAATAATGCGCTTTTTCAGTCAGAAGTTTGGTAAGGAGTTCGATGTGGAGTCCGGGGCAACTAAGTATGTTTTGTTTTAACTAATTATAGTTCATTATCACATTTCACTTTTGTCGTCTAGTCCAGCCCCTCAACTGACTGCCTAGCTTTCCCATTCGTTTCAGGGATGCATACGAGATTGAATGATATTCGATGCAGTCGGACGAGTTGGGCAAGTTAGGTACAATGCCTTCCCATTGGAATCGCGTCTCACGGCTGCTCAGTATGCCCCACAAGAATGCTCTGCAATCACCCGTAATGCTGTGACAGTTTTGTGTCTCCCGGAAGGTCATGCCCACACAGAAAGTGTACTCGAAGTTGAAATCTGCCATGGGGAGAACTGAGATACAAGCTAGTGGCTGTCACTCGGTGCTTGGTTGAGAATGGATCGTCTCTCCATTGTGGTTATCGACGCGTCCTAGTTCCTACACGCTTGGACTCTCTATCCCAAGGCTCCATACTTTTCCCCCCATCAAGAGTCGGTGTGATATGTTGCTGCGAAGGAGCACCTTACGCGTCTTTGATCCATGGCTCATACCATCCTTTCTCCCCGCATCACAGACTATCGTCTCGTTATGTTTGGGACTTCTGACGGAACGTTGCCTCCTAAACTCGGGAAACCCAGCACGACCAGTAGATAAGGGTCATGGCATGTATGTTTCCACGGAGGCCTTACCAAGACGTTGTCACTGAAGTCTTGTTTGGCGATGATGATACTATGCCTTTATCTGGACAACATCGTGGCTCGTCGTATTACTGAACCGTGTTTTCAGATGTAGGATCAAGCTTCAAACCAGCTCTACCGCTTCTGCAACGTCGATCCCCAAGTCCGAGTATGACAAGACTAGGTCCGAGAGCTTACACGATGCCTGAGCCAAGGATTTGGGATCTGGAACACGATTCCGTTATCGTTACCTAGCCCTTGCGGAGTTCAACCTCCGACAACCGAAGAGTTGTTCGCTAATGTAAACGGTACATATGGCCAGCCGGGGGTCAGGACCGAACGTAGTCGAAAGACGGTGAGATGTGGCGATAGGGAAAAAAGGAGGTGGGCTGCGAGTTGCGATGACAACCATGTGAGGAAGGGGGCCATAGCCACAAATAATTAGCGAATTAGAAAGGAGGCAGGCATGAGCATGAGCGGAAACGTGGTTCCCCCCCTGCTTTATAAAGCAGAGTTGGGGGACGGTTGTTGATGCCGTCCTGCCGTAGCCAGTGGTATTAGTAGACGCAAGCCTCTGACAAGCATCCAACAGCGATGATTAGTTCATGAATTTTGAACGGAAAAAAAAAGACCGAAGAGCATAATTACCATACTCTCTTTCTAACATGGAGCAACCTACATCGAAACGCTTGCAGACCAGCGGTGCCTCGAGCCAGAGCAAAGAGCAAAGAGCACAAGCACAAGGACAACTGGTTCTATTCTCCTGAGCTCAGTCACGATCTCGACGCTTCAGGCCTGTCCGCCTACACCCAAGGCGAGATCCTCACCTGCGCATGGGAGTACACACGGTGCGTGACCTCGTCTTGGATGAACTGAGGCCGCTATCTCGCCTTCGCCCGCACCATCGTCGTCGGCACTATCGCCGAGTTCAAGGGCGAGATGGTGGACGTCCTCGGACGGTGCTACGACCTCGACGGCCTGCTGGATGAGGTCTTTGGCGGGACGCCTTACCACGATGGGATGAAGCGGGAGTACAACGCCTTCCTGGTCGTTACCGCGGTGAAGACTGGCGAGGAGAAGAGAGGGAAGTCGGAGCTATTCAGGCGGTATGTGGACGCGCTCGTGGACTCCGGGCCGAGGGGGTGGCTCAGACTGAGTGACTGTGATGCGCTCGCCAGGTTCACCATCCTCGCTGCCTTGGTATGCAAGATGTTGATGCCGAGGCCGTCACCGTGGCAAATTAGAACGTAGAAGGTGCTCTTAGTAGGAACGGAAATGTGAATAAGAAAGGTAACGGCAGTGTCGATATGAATGGTGGAAGAACTCCATCAGACAAGAGATGGTTCACCGACGCCGAGCTGGAGCTCCTGTCCGAGATTGGGGGCGCCCTCTATGATGCCGTCGCCTTCTTCAAGCACAGGGCTGAAGGCGAGACGAATGACACCTTCGTCTATGCCGGGGAGGAGGTCCAAGTCGAGTTGTTCCGGCTGTACAGGGAGGTCCTCTGGGCGCTGAACGCCGCATGGGCCGCTTCTGCCTTGAATCTGTCATCGACTCGGGTAGGCCGCACTACAGTGCAACTTCATATGGCAGTTTGGTGGACCGATCCACGTGATGATGAGGTGGTACCGATACGTCGAGGATGGCATGACCTTGGGGATGCCGGAGACCGAGGCTGTGGTTGACCAGATCAGGCAGCACGTGAAGCTGTGGAATCGGTGTGACGATGCGTCCGACGGAGACGCCGCTGGGGTAAAGGCGGGAAGACCTGTGGATAAGCACTACCTCCAGGTGCTGTCCCAGAGCAAAGAGCTGCTGTATCCGGCATGGCGGAGATGTTGGAGAAGGATGCCGGAGGAGAGCGTCGCTGCGGCGAATGCGGCTATCGTCAGTCGTATGGCGCGCGGGTGAGGAGGCAGTTTGGGGGTGTGCAACTTTGTGGGGCATGTCGGGAGGAATGGCGGCGGTACATGAGGAGCTTGCCTGCTCACGCCATGCAAGTCTTCCTCTAGCTGCGGGGGTTCCTCCCACAGAGGATGTTGTCTCTAGAGGAATAGCTGTTGCACTCTGAAATAGAAGAGGGATCAATTGAGGCATTGGAATCTAGCTGTTTCCATTCTCGCCGATCTCCCGATAAGCTTATTCTATGCATAACGGATTCTAGTGTATGTACGCAGTAGATTCGTGCTTCCTTCGCCGGACATGTTCTACCAAGGCTTGAGAACCACAAACGGCAGTGGCGCATGCCGAAATTCAGCCACAAAAGGCAGGCGAACACAAACAATAGTGTACAATTCCCGCCAGATTGGGAGAACACTGCGATTCCGGCCCATTCCAGTCAAGCAGGTCCGTATTCGACCGGCCGAGACCAAGGATTGCCCCACTAAGGTGGAGCACAGCTGAACCAGTGTCAAGGGACTCTGCCTCCCCCACCCGATCCTAGGCGCCAGACCGCCGGACATTGGTGTCAGGATCGGGCGCGAGGATGAAATGTCAAACGTGCCCATTTCCCCCTCTTACCAGCCTGGTCGCAATCTCTTTGGGTTTTTCGTGAACCTTCGCGGCCGCCACAGCGTCAGCTCTGTAAGGTGCCGTACAGGCTACAAATCCATCCCTCAATACACGCAGCCACATTTAGCTGTTCATTGGATTTGCATTTTGTGGACAGTGGTTGGTCGCTAAAGGCTTCACTAGTAATATCAGCCACATTACTAGATAGTACGGATTACAAAAGACCTATGCGATCATGTCCCAATATCCTCCCCCTTCTGGCTCGGCGCCACCTCCGGGCGCTGGGTCTGGTGGATGGTCAAATTCGCCACCCCACGCCCAGGGCGCCTCCCCTTGGCAGCAGCAGGGCCAGCAGTCACCGCACTATCCACCCCAGCAGTACCCCCCTCCCCAGGGCCAGCAGCCCTCCCCGTATGGCCAGCCATTTCCGAGCCCCCACGGCCAGCCGGGCGGGCCGGGGGGAGTCGGCCCTCAGCCGTACGGTCAGCCGTACACACCCCCCGCCTCTGGCCCTGGTCAGCCGCCAGCGCCGTACGGAGCGCCATCGCCGTACGGGGCACCCCAAGGCACTCCGGGCCACTACAGCCCCTATGGCCCACAGACGGGCCCCCGCCCTGGAGGACTGATGGGACAGGTCAACAACGTCGTGTCAGGAAGTAGGCCGATCCTGCAGAACTTCAGCAGCAAGCTGGGCAAGAAGCTCGGCTCCTTCGGCATGCCGCCGCCTCCCCCCATGCAGGCGACTTATGGCCAGCCAGGCGGCTCTGTGCCTTACGGGCAGCCGCCGTATAGCCAACCTCAGGGTCCCGGCCAGCCGCCCCAACCGAGCCAACCGGGCCAACCCGGCCAACCCGGCCAACCAGGGCAAATGGGCCAACCAGGGCAAATGAGCCAACCGGCCCAACCGTCGCAGCCATTCCAGCCCGCACATACGCCCCAATTATCCAGCCACAGCGGACCTCCCCCGGCGTATTCGCAGGCGTCTCCACCCGCTTCCAGCGCGGCGAGCCCTCCAGCGACAACCGCCCCGGCGGCCGACCCGCTTGTCCAGTCCATGGGGAAGCTCGGCCTGGGCACCGGTGCGGCAGCAGCCACGGCGTCATCTACCCAGCAGGCGTCGGCAACTGCTGGGGCACCCCAGTCCAACAAGAAGTGGACCCTGGCCGACCCGGTGACTGAGCAGCCGACGTCGGAGTTCCGCGCCATCGCTACCTTGATGTTTGAGGGTCTGAACGGGAAGGGGAGCCGCCAGGGTACGCTCTGGAGCTCCGTCTTCCCACATTCTACCACCCCTCACAGATCATTCTGGCGCGCTGACCACACATGATAACTCTCTAGGTTTCGTCGACGCCGCCAAGATACTAGATGCGTGGAAGTCAAACGGACTGGAATCCCAGTGGGTTGGTGGGTCAACACCGCACTTGCTTCCTGTTGTTTGCCAGGTCCCCGCCGCATGAAGATACACCCCAGAACCCCAGAGCTGACCTTACGGGGGGGCCAACAACCCACCACGCCCGGACACAGAGGTCTTCGCCTACGATAACTATGCCGCCTTCTCCATGATGTGGACACTCTCCGAGATCCCTCACGTCCTCGTGCCCAAGGTCTCGTCTCTACTCCCGCCGCCGACATCTTTCGCGATCCCCGCATCGGCGCCAGGTAGCGGCGGCAGCGGCAGGAGCAGCAACGACCCGGTCAGGGCGGCCGTCCCGCCGACGACGCCCGCGGCCATCCCTTCCAAGCCCGGCGATGGGAACACCGTGATCCCGCTCTACATCCCGGGGCTGACGCTGGGCGATTACATCAACTCCCTCTTCCTCGACTTCTTCGACGACCCGGCGTCCCTGCCCGACCTGGTGAGGAAGCAGTGCGGCGAGCTGTACAACCCGGCGGCGCACCCGGACCTGGCCCTGTACGACCCCACGGTGCCTGAGGGGCTGCAGACGCGGGCCAAGGCGGTCAGGGCCACGGCCGTCGAGCTCGCCCTCACTGCGGTTGCGAAGCTGCAGGCCGTGGGTAAGACTCAGGCCGGCGGCGCTACTGCTGGTGCTGGTGCTGGGACTGGGGGCGATCTGACGCCGGCACAGCTCCAGCTCAAGATGCAGAGCTTGCAGACCATGCAGAGCGCGAACAACATGCTGAACCAGACCATGATGCATGGAGGCCACTCCTTCAACGCCGGGGCGTCGACTGGGTTCTGGGCGACAGGCCCGAGGTTCTGAACCTTTAAGATCAAGTGGCATGGTTGGATAGCTGTGGTGCTGCTTTGGTGCGTTTGTTGTGCGCTTTCTATATTCCCGTGTTGATTGTCTGGTTTGATCTTGCATTTTTCTCCCGAGCGCGGTCTAGTACTCTGTACTCCTTTAAACAAATCAATTTTAAATCCAGCTGACCGCGCGCGGCCCGTGTATTGGAGAGGTGATATGCTGTGAGCATCTTCTCCAGCTCGCTAGCCGAGATGACTAGGTAGCCATGAGTCCCCTCAACGGATGCCATGGAACAACAGAATTTGTCCAGACTGGCTGCTCCCGTTGGACCCTGACCATTGTCAAAATAATGACGCTTTGCCCGAAACTCAATGGCTTAGCACCATTTTGCGTCCCCAAGCGTGTCCCAAAATCCGCTAGTCGCCAAGACACTATGGCCCATATCTCGCGCTACCAACTTCAATAGTGCCCAAGTTCAGCCCTCAGGCGATAGGTGGGGAGCTGAAAGCCAACCCACGCCTCTCATTGGGGCGTCGTGGTGCTTCCCTACTCCAAGCCATCAACCGAGTGTCCACCATGGAGGCGCGGGACAGATGGCATGGGATAAACAGCCCTGAGGAGAACCTGGCGCTCTCAGTGTTTCGGTTTCTTCTTCACGCCAACTATGAGTCCAATATTCCAAAATCATCATTTTAATCTCGGGAACGAGGGGGCCTGGCTATAGCACTGCCCGGTGCAGGTCGCCGACCATGACAGAATGGTTATATAACCTACCTACCTTGGTATCCCTTAGAATCGTTAGGACAATGTGGCCCAAGTGTGAGACAGCATCTCTAGCATTCACCACCAACGCCGTCCTGCTTACCTCCCCAAACCTCGTTCCACGATGCGCGCCTTCCATCTCGTGTCATTTCTCCTTGTCCAGGCTGTTGCACCAGAAGCCCTGCCGGACGAGCTGAGCTCGTTGAATCTCGTGCCCGTCGAGTTCCCTCGGGGCGATGCCTCATCACCCTCACTGATCACACCGAGACAGAAGCTCTTCTCGAACTGCGCTGTATGTTGACTGGACCACAAAAGGAGAACGGTGGTTCTTGACACGAGCGAGCTCACGACCCACCATCAAGGTTACTGACCAGCAAATCGTTGGTGCTTAGTGTCTTGACGCCTCATTCGGTTCAGGCACCTGCGCGCGGTGCACCATCAGCAGCAGCGGCTCCTGCCAGTGCACCGATTCCAGGGCGTCCGCCTGCAACTCAGAGATAGGTCGCTGTCAAGTGTCGCAGTCCGGGTTAGGGCAGAGCTGCCCTTCAATGACCTGCGTGGACGGTGAGTTGGAAGGGATCTCTGCTTTGTTATCTCCTTACCCAGGCACCTGCCCCCTTCTCGACTCTTGTGCCAGACAAATTCCAAACTAGGGCAATGGACAAATTCCTAACAGGAAGGCTTCTTATTCGCACAACAAACACACAGCCCAGACGAGCAGCGGCTCCGGCTCTGGCTCCGGCTCCGGCTCCGGTTCCAGTAGTTTCTGCACCTCTGGGTACGAGAAGGCCTGCATCACGTCAAGCAACTGCATCCCGTACGACGCGGACTGCTGCAGCGACGGCAGCTACTGCGTCGTGGGCACGTGCCTGGGCAATGGCCGGTGCTCGTCGACCTCTGGCTCGAGCGGCTCAGGGTCAGGGTCAGGGTCAGGCTCCGGCTCCGGCACCTCGGCCGCCACGAGGGTTCCCACCAGCACGAGCGGCACGACGGCTGCGGCTACGACGCGGTCTCCGACTCCGACTTCGGGGGCTGTCGGCCGTTCGCAAGAGCCTCACCTCTTGGCGCTCTGTGGTGCGCTGTCCTTCGCTGTGTTCTGGGTTTGAGGGGCTGTGGCGTGTTCATACAGCCACTCTGGGTTTGCGGGGGTTTCGTGCTCGGCTAGACTTTCGGCCTGATAGCAGCAAATACACATGGAGAGAGCGTTGCCCCATATCTATGCCACCATATCTGCCGAGTTGCTGTGTCCAGAGAGTGGTGTCTGCAGAGTTTTACGGAGGCCGCGGCTTGCTGTCGACCCCCATCCAGGACTCTTGTGCTGATTTACTCCGCATGGTTTGCATGAACGACGCCGTGGCCGCCTCATTCAGAAATCAGAATCACGCGCGAGTGACGCAAGCACCAGCACAGGGCTCGGGTACGCGGTCAAACTACAACTGGGCCACGTGGAGGCCACTGGTCATGTCACCAACCATAATGTTTTGTTTGTTTTATTTCCCTGTTCCAATGTGGAAGCGACGTCGAACACGCGGAGGGACCGGCCTCAAGCCATCAACGAACAGCAGATAAGCCTCGGCGTAACCAGTAACCGACGACAACGCAATCCCAACTCTATATCTCCGCTCCGTCGATCTACGGAACTACTTCGGTCTTAGTAGGTCCCATTGCTCATTAGGAGCCGCGGGGTATTTGTTATTCGAAAGTTAAGGTTAAGGATGACCTCATGATACGGATCTATCACAATGATCGCGCGGCAGTTAAGATCTAGTCTAGAGCCTCATGAAAGACCAGAATTACGAACCATAGGGGGGTTCGTCCCGTGGCGGATAAGCCGTCTCGTATGGATGTTCCTTGCAATCACCATGAATTCCGGGGGAACACCCACCTTGCCATCCAAGGTTTCGTCGGGATGATCTACCGACGTGGTCGAAATTCACGCGGGGTAGAAATGTTGGGGTCCATGGTTGGAGGCTACACTTCGCTCCATGTACCACACATAAAGCATAGCATCAATCGCGCAAACGGAGACAACACGGCTGTCCAACAAGCACAAGGTCCCGAGGCGGGAGACAAACAAGGAGACACACGAGGAGACACAGAAGTTTTGACACCCAGCTTGCCTGGACTTTCATCCACCTTCCCTCATATTTCCTCTTTCCCCACTTCTTCTGGCAGTGGCAAAAGGGGCCAGGAAGAAGGCCAGAAGGACAAGCAGAGGAGCATCAGCCAGGGATCACAAGACATGGCGGTGCTATCGCTTTCCCGGGTGTCGTTCGAGCACCACCGCCAGGCCCTGGGGATCGCGGAGTCGACGCCGCGCATCTCATGGCGCTTCGAGGGCGCTGCCCAGGACTGGGAGCAGGGCAGCTACGACCTCGAGATCGACAGGGGCGGCGCCGGCGGTCCCAGGGTCTACACGGCCAACTCGTCCGACTCCCTCTACGTGCCCTGGCCCGCCGGGGAGGCGCCGCTGGGCTCGAGGGAGGAGGCCAGGCTCCGCGCGAGGGCACAAGGCAGGGCGCCGGAGCAGCCCTCCACGCCTTGGTCGGATTGGGTCACCGTCGAGACGGGCCTGCTGGCCGGCGAGTGGGGCAGGGCGAGGCCCATCGCCATGGACGCCGCCGTCAACGCCTCGGCGCCGAAGCAGCCCGTCTACTTCCGCAGGGCCTTCTCCCTCGCCTCCTCCGACGACGTCCAGTCGGCGAGGCTGTACATCACGGCGCTGGGCCTGTACCAGGCGGAGATCAACGGTCACCTGGTTGGGGACCACGTCCTGGCGCCAGGGTTGCAGTCCTATGACCACCGGCACGTCTACGACACCTACGACGTCACCGGCCTCGTCAAGGCCGGCGGCAGGCAAGATCATGCCATGGGTGTGGTCGTCGGGGAGGGCTGGTTCTCCGGGAGGTATTTCGCGCTGGGCGGCGAGGGTATCTCGGGGCGCAACTTCTTCGGCGACACCGTTGGCCTGCTCGGCCTGCTCGTGGTCAGGCTCCGGGATGGCACGACGGTCGAGGTGCCCACTGACGCCTCTTGGCAGGCGGGCGTCGGGCCGCTGGTGGACGCGCAGATCTACAACGGAGTAACATACGACTCGAGGCTCGAAGCAGAGATCCAAGGGTGGTCGACCGCATCATTCGGAAAGGGCGATGACTGGCTCGCGGTGAAGGAGCTGCCCCCGCTGAGGGGCGAGCTGGTGCCGCCAGACGGGCCCCCTGTGCGGAGGATGGAGGAGCGCAAGCCGCTGTCCGTGTCGAAGTCGCCGTCCGGAAAGACCATCATCGACTTCGGACAGAACCTCGTCGGGTGGCTGCGGCTGACGGTGGAGGGGCCGGCGGGAACTGAGATCACGCTGCGGCACGCCGAGGTCCTGGAGAACGGCGAGCTCGGGATTAGGCCCCTCCGCTCAGCGGCGGCGCTCGACAGGCTGACCCTGCACGGGAAGGGGAAGCAGACTTGGGAGCCCGCCTTCACCTTCCACGGCTTCAGGTTCGCGCAGGTGGACGGCTGGCCCGAGGGCGCACCCCTGGGTGGGGACAGCATCACCGCCGTCGTCATCCACAGCGACATGGAGGCGACGGGCAGGTTCAGCTGCTCCGACGGCCTGCTGAACAAGTTCCACGAGAACGTGCGCTGGTCCATGAAGGGCAACTTCCTGTCCATCCCCACGGACTGCCCGCAGCGGGACGAGCGGGCCGGCTGGACAGGCGACGCGCACGCCTTCGGCCCGACCTCCAACTTCCTCTACGACGCCTCGGGCTTCTGGAGGGGCTGGCACCGCGACGTCTGGGCCGACATGCAGGCGGGAGGCAACGTGGTGCCCTTCTACGTGCCCATGACCCCGCCGTCCGTCGCCGCCGGCTCGTGGCCCCGGGTCCCGGCCGCGGTGTGGGGGGACGTGGCCGTTGCCGGGCCCCACAGCCTGTGGGTGGCCTACGGGGACAAGGGGATGCTGGACGAGCAGTACGCGCAGTCGCGGGCTTGGATCGACGAGGGCATCCCGCGCAACGGGGCCGGCCTCTGGGACCGCTCGACCTTCCAGTTCGCCGACTGGCTCGACCCGCTCGCCCCGCCCGACAACCCGGGGGCCGCGACGACGGCCCCGCACCTCGTCGCCGACGCCTACCTGATCCAGATGACGGAGCTGATAGCCAGGATGGCGGACGCCCTGGGCAGGGGCGCCGAGGCGGAGGGCTACAGGCGGAGGAGCGTCGAGCTCAAGGCGGCCTTCAGGGACACCTGGGTCGACGCCGAGGGGAACATGGCGAACCCGACGCAGACCGCCTACGCCCTGGCGGTGGAGTTCGACCTGCTCGGCGACGCCGGGGATGGGAACGGGACCGGGTGTGCAACCTCCTCCTCCTCCTCCTCTTCCTCCTCCTCCTGCTCCTGCTCCTCCTTCTCCTCCTTCTCCTCCTTCTCCTCCTTCTCCTCCTTCTCCTCCTTCTCCTCCTTCTCCTCCTTCTCCTCCTCGCCTACAGCAGCCGCGGCCGGGGAGATGCTCGTGGACATCGTGCGGGCGAACAACCACCTCGTCGGGACGGGCTTCGCGGGCACCCCCGCCCTGGGGCCGGCGCTGCGCAGGGTCGGGGCGACGGCAGACTTCTATCGGATGCTCCTCAAGACGGAGGTGCCCTCGTGGCTCTACCAGGTGGTCATGGGCGGCACGACCACCTGGGAGAGGTGGGACAGCATGCTGCCGGACGGCAGCATCAACCCGGGCGAGATGACCAGCTTCAACCACTACGCCTTCGGCTCCGTGGCGGACTGGATCCACGCCACCGTCGGGGGGCTGGCACCCGCGGAGCCGGGCTGGAAGAAGATCGCCGTCGCGCCCGTGCCCGGCGGGGGGATCACGGCCGCCGAGGCCGAGTACGTCAGCGGGTACGGGAGGGCGAGCGCCAAGTGGACCGTCGACGAGGTTGAGGGGTTCAGGCTCGAGGTCGAGGTCCCGCCCAACACGAGGGCCGCGGTCACGCTGCCGAACGGGGAGGAGTCTGAGGTTGGGTCTGGGAGGCACGAGTTTAGGGTTGCTGGGTGGAGGATGCCAAAGACTTGACCTTTTCAGGGTCGAGATCATTCATAGTTGAGAGGGAAAAAGACAATCTACTGTGGACGGGTTCAGAGAAGAATGGGCAGAGAGAGTCATAATACTGATCTCCCTGACCAAATATTTACACTTCATGATCAAATGTCTAACATTGTAAAGACACAGACTGTTATGTTGTGGGATGAAAAGACGGTCGCATGCCTCGGCAGGATTATTGTTCGTTGTTTTGTTCAGGTCAGCAAGGTCTTTGATTGTAGGTCTGGAGAAACGACTGGACATCTGTGCGTGCGGTGAATGTTCAGCGATCTACTATTAACAGGCCCCTGACTCGGAGGTGTGTTTAGCGTCTTCTGGGCAACGGGCTACTGTAACCCTTAACTTCGTCTCCACTTCAACAGGCGGCTGGGACCGTTAAAGTTTAACCACCCCGCGAATCCCAACAGTTGGCCTCGGTATTGGTCTATCTCTACAAGGCCAAATTTCTATCAATTGATATTGAGCCTTTGGCCACGTAATGGTGACAGTTCGGCTCCCAATGCCCGAAGCCATGGAGTTTGCTGGGCCTGCGACGGCTTCGTCCCCGGTAGAAATTCTGATCCTCGGCGCCGGCTGGACGTCGAGGTTTCTCATCCCTCTGTTGATCGAGAAGTCGGTCACCCACGCGGCAACCACCACGACTGGCCGGGACGGGACCATCCCCTTCCGTTTCGACCCGGATTCGGCCTCCCCGGGGCCATACCGTCTCCTCCCGCCGGCGGTCACGGTCCTCATAACGTTTCCCCTGAAAGGCGCCGGGCAGAGCAAGACCCTGACCTCGCTCTACCACGCCGCGCACCCGGCCCATCCCGAACCGCGCTGGATCCAGCTCGGCTCGACGGGCATCTTCAACGACGCCGGCTGGAACGACGCCTCGTCCCCCTACGACAGGGCGAACCCGCGCGCCGTGGCCGAGGACGAGCTCCTCGCGTCGGTCCCGCGCTCGTGCGTGCTCAACCTGGCGGGCCTCTACGACGGCGCGACGCGCGACCCCAGGGACTGGCCCGCGCGCGTGGCGCGCACCAAGGACGCCGTGAGGCAGAAGGGCGCACTGCACCTCGTCCACGGCGCCGACGTCGCCCGCGCCGTGCTGGCCCTGCACGGCCGGTTCACTCCCGGCAAGCGGTGGGTCGTCGCGGACCTGCGCGTGTACGACTGGTGGGACCTCATGCAGAGCTGGGGCGCGGAGGCGCGGCGGAGGGCTGGGCGGAAAGAGGGTAGGGAGGCGGAGGCGGATGGCTTGCAGTATGAAAAGTGGGTTGGCGAGCTGATGGAGGAGGAAGGCGTTAGGGCGCTCCCGAGAGGGGCGGAGAGGCTGGGCAGGGTCCTGGACTCGAGGGCGTTTTGGAGGGAGATGGGCATCTGGCCGATCATGGGGAGGGTTGTATGAAACGAGGGGCATCTTTTTGGGTGTTGTTGATCACCTGACCGACATGAGGGTTGCCTTCTCTGCAGCAGACATGCAGGTCGCCTTCTGGTAAGCAGGCTATGGTGGTTCGCAGCGTGGTACGGCTGCGTGTATCGTGGGCGAGCCAATATATGGAATGGCAGCCTCGCCCACCAGCTAGACAAAACTACCCCTCTTCCATTCCAACCCAACTCAAGCCTCACAGAAGGCCAACGTCAGCTCCGACTTTATCCCCGCCTTCGTGCAAAGTGGGCATCGCAAGAATGGCAGAACCCCTCGAGATCCTCAGCGCCGTCGCAGGCTCCATCCAGGTCGCAGACGTCGCTCTACGGCTCAGTCGGCAAATCTACGCTTTCTTAGACGAACTCACCAGTGCCCGGGATGCCCTAAGAAAGCTTCAGAATGATTAGTAGTATCCACCCGGAGCATTATCAAAAGATGCGGTCACTTATCTGCAAGTTATTATGCTCATATTGTCCCCAGTACTCCGAGAGACCGACGTTATGATGAGCGACATCCAGCGGTACATGGTCGAGTGCCAGCAGACACTCCTCTAAGTTCCCGGCCGCCAAGAGTTGCCGCAGTCACTGTTCCGCACTGTGGAGTGGTTTGCCGAAGACATCTCGCACCTCCGAGAGTGTCTTCCCGAGAACCTTTCAGCTTCCTTTGTCGACAAAGCCAAGTTCGTCTTCCAAAAGAAGAAGATCGAGGAAGCGACGCGGAGGCTGGAAGAGCGCAAGTCGTCGGCGACCTTGGTGCTGAGCACCATCGGGAGGTTAGTTGTTCATCTTCGCTATCTTCCTGTCCTATCCTCTCCCTTCTGAAAACCCTCCATTCTGCCCCCTATGAAAGCCTCGCTGACCGACCCCTGGTTTGGCGTCTAGACGGAACGAATCGGAACTCCTGTCCAGCGTGACGACACTCGCGACCTCGATCGACACTCTCACAGTGCGTCAGAATGATACACTCCGTCAGCTGTCTTTCCTGGGCCAGGTGCGAGGTGATTCCCTTGCGCAGCTCCAGCAAATGGAACAGACGGCGGCGGGTCGACACAACACCACGGCCACTCAGCTTCAAGCAGTCTCGGCCATGTTGTCGTCGCTGAGTGCCCAGTCCCGGTCGACAAGGTCACGTCTCGCCGACGTCCCTGATGATCTAGATCTACTCACCCGCGTGATCCGAACTGAGCTGCGCCAGATTCTTGGCCCATTCTCACGGCGACTCGAAGACAAGCTGGACTCCGTACTCGATTCCATATTGGACGGGGTATCAATGTCGGTTTCGGGGAAAGATGCGCAAGGATCGCGATCCGCACCCACAGCGGCCCCTCTCAGAGATTCCCGCTGTGTCCCGCGCCATTCATCCAATGGGGAGCGCTCCCCCAGACCTCTCTCAACGGAGGTGAGGCTCTTCACGACGAGGCACCAGCACAAGTCTTGCCTCGGCGCGCTCATGATCTGGGTAGCCAAGTTCCGTACAAGGGGCATCCTTGGCCAGGCGTTTTTCCGCGTCATCATCGACTACGTTCCTCCATTGTGGATGTCGTCGGTCGGATTCTCCCTACACTGGTCCACTCAACGGGGCCAGTTCGGCTACCTATGCCTTGCGCCAGGAATTATGCCAGTATATACACTCGACTATAATCACCCAGTCTGGATCGCGCTTATACGTGACGACGTGAGCACGCTTCGTAGACTCTTTCGGTCTGGTGAGGCAACTGCTCGATGTCGAGACCAGTATGGGGGGTTTCTCTTAAGTGTTGGTAGCCCGTTCAAGCACATCAACCCCTCCCACGCAGCTTATGGATATCGAGACATAAAAAGTTGACTCTTCCAACAGAGGGCTCTCTTTTGGAGGTCCTACGACTGCTTTCATGCCATCCTAGACGAAGCCGGGATGGACAAAGCCGACTGTCTTGAGCTCTCAAACGTCGATCCCTCGATAGCATTATCGACAACCTCTAGCGCGCTGGTCCGTGGCCGTCTCAATGATTACTTATTAACTTTTGAGACAATCCTGGAGACTGTACCCATTATTCAAGGGGATATTTCAGATTGCACGATCTCCCTAGCAGTCTACTTGCCCTTCAGGGGAGTCGACCGGGCCTCCCCAGTGCTACTCCCCACAGACCCCAAGTTGCTAAGACTCACAGACATCCTACAAACACATGGGATACATCAACAAGCTTACATCAGCACCTATTCTCCTATGGGCAGTCTTGGTGACCTATGGCAGCTCGAGTTGTATCTGGCAAGAGGAGGCAACACGCAGGCTTGGGAATGTTTGGGCTGTCTCTTCCTAGCCATGAAGTACCTGTGGTTCCAGGAGAAGTTTGAGTCAATTGGGTTATTTTCATCCACGCGAGAATCTCGAAGAAAGCTCCTAGAGACGCTCGTCAAGGCCGGAGCCGACGTTTGCACTCCTTTCGAAGACCCCGAGATCGGACAGGTGCACTCATTGGCTGGAGTTGTCGACAGCAGCCTAGAAGCATCATGGTTATGGCGGGAGGTGCTTGAGGGGTGTGGGCTCGTCTACGAGGACGCCGTCTTGGAATCCGAGATCCGCGTCAAAGCTTACATTGCCCAAAGGACGAGGAGCACGGCCCTAGATAGTGGGCCCCCCATGGACGCTGGATCGGCGAATATTCGATACCGCAAACCGCGAGTGAGTGAGGAACCATGATTTCATGCGAATGCCAACGGCTGGTGGCGCTGAATGTAAAGAGGGTGCTTTAGTTCCGGCATAGTCAGGGGCATACCAGGTTGGGGTTCATGGCGAAGAGGCCTCCACGGACGTAACATAGCGTGCTGAGGAGTTGCAATTCCAATCCATAGTTCTGACCGTTCCCAGACGGCATAATTCATATTGATTCTATATCATCCTACCACCTAATCTGGTTTCCAAAGGACCCTATCCCCCATTCACTCCCGCCTTCCCAGCCGCCTGCCCCTTCAACCCCTCCCTCCTGCGCCGCAGCCAGGCCTTGACCTCGTTCAGCAGGCCCATGAGCAGCGGGACCCCGACGGGCCCCAGGAGCGGCAGGTACACGGCGATCTTGTGCTCGTCCGGGAAGTAGAGCTGGCCGACCATGCTCTTCTCGAAGAAGGCCCTCTCGGCAGCGGCCTCGGCCACGCGCGCGTGCGCGAGGCACCCGTCCCCCTGGCTTCCCAGGCCGTCGCAGGCGAGGCGGAGGTGTCGGATCGTGGTGGAGACGCCCTCGGCCACGGACCAGGGGATGGCGATCCCGGGCAGGGCAAGGGAGAGGCGCGCGAGCGAGCCCAGCGTCGACGAGGCCCGCAGGAGGAGGTCGGCCGAGCGGATGCGCGACAGCGTTGAGAGCCGCAGCGGGAGCGATCCGGACCTGGGCGCGCCCAGGAGGGAGAGGAGGTGGGTCGTGAAGGTCAGGAGCGGCGCGCGGAGCGTCTCCGCCGAGACGTGCGTCACCATGCCCGCGTCGTGCGGGACGAGGTAGACGGTGCCCCACTGCGGGATGAGCCAGGACTGCGGGGTCTGGCCCGGGCTTGTGTCAGCGCCGGGTGATGGCGGGCCCAGGGCGATGGTCTGGTTGCCGACGAAGACGATGAAGTTCACCGTCGGGGCGCCGCCGATGGAAGGGGAGAGAGGCCACTCTGCCGCGTTGATGAAGGAGGAGAGGTCCTCCTTGTTGAGAACCTCCGACTGCACACCGGGGGTGGCGTAAAGCTGCACCTGGGTGTCGATGGTGAAGTTGTGTATGGGGCTGAGGACGTCTAGCACCGGCCGCATGTACTGCTCGATCGCCTTCTCGATCTCCCAGCTGCTCGGGGCCGACCCGCCCGTAAAGAGGGAGAAAGTGAGGTGGTACGTCGGGGCGTACCTCAGTGTGCGCGTCGACCGCTTGGCGACCGCCTCGGCCACTTCTGGACTGAATGTAAGGGGCTTTTGCTGCTCCGGCGGGTGTGAGCTGTGGGAGAGGAGATCCGAAATGATGGCCTGCTCCTCCGCGAAGGTCGAACGGAGCTGCGTCGCGACGAAAGTCGCCAGTGGTGATGAGGAGGACATGGCCGAAGGGATGGAGCTCGACGCGTACATGACGTCGAGGACGGGCTGTTCCGGATGCAGGGAGGCGACTGTGGCTTCCCCTGGCGCGAGCCGTATCGTTAGAGCAACCTTCTCGTCCCCGACGCTTTGGTCCACCTCGGGGCCGCGGTCTGACAGCTCGAGGCGGAGATGGTGGCCGGCGAAGTCATTGAGGTCGTCGAGGGCATCTTGTGTCAAACGGAGGAGGTTCTGCGCCTCCTGGTCTTGGAGCGAGCTGGCCTGGAGGGCCACACGGAGAGGGAATACGGGACGGCATGCCTGCATCAGACGGATCTCGGTGTTAATGGCCAGTTGGATTTCAGCGAATACGAGTTGTAGGAGGGGAGCAGCAATACCCTTCCATCTGCCCAATCCATCATCTCGCTCAAGGGCAGCTTTGCCCGGTAAATCGTGGTTGTGTACCACCATATTGGTAAGCCAACGGATAGTATCAACGCCCAGAATGATAGGATAACGTAGGTGCGCCGCCGGGTATCTGCCGACTTCTCAGGAGGCGGCTCTTTCCGCTTGTTGGTTGGATTGGTAGGGGCAGTGGCCTTCGTCTTCGTCTTCGTCTCCGGCTCCGTCTCAAGGGTTGCTACCTCTGCAGCGCTCGAGGATGTACATGTCGGCTCCTCTGAGTCCAGGTTCGCCGTGGCCTTGGCGGGCTTCCGTATTCTAATCGACATGCTGACATTGCCTGGTGTGAATGGCACTGAACCGTAGTCGTTGTCGAAGTCAGGGTCCAAGACCCGTACTCTTCGATTCTTCAGGAGGCGGAAGCCACAACCACACCTAGTCACAAGCATGTGCCCGGGCGCTTTCCCAGAGAGAACTAGCGTGAGCAAGGAGGAAGGTTAGATCACGTGTCGATAAAGGTAATCTATTCGGAAGTCTCCTCCTGCGGATCCGTACCTACCTAATATCAGGATATTACGTAATACGAAAACGCTAGTAGAAGTGCAGATAAGGACACTCCAATAGGAAGGGTCAATACGATGTTGGATGTACGAATGGAGTGTTCCACGATGTAACTTGATGCGACGTAGCCACCATCCACAGACCACTGCATCCAGCTTCACGTGTCTCCCGAATCCTTGCAATGAAAATTGCCTGGAAAACCTCGCATTGCCAAACCCTTGAAATGCAAAAGGAGAACTCCTTGACCAAAAATTGTAGCAGCTTGAGGAGTCAGGGGTGTGACGATTCGGGACAAGGTGCTCACATTTGGTCTCTTCCCGCTCTGTCGTGCCAATCGGCCATGCATGTGTTTCCGTTGTTGTTCTTCCCAGCCCCAGTGTGTTTCCTCGGCTTATTCTTTCTTCTCTTCTACAAGTCTTCTAGAGGGCGGGGAACGTTCCTATCGTTTTCGTAGCCATTTAAACCTGCGCAACACAACAGCCCGCCATGCGATCACTAATAACCAAGCCAGCCACAGGCACGGCGTCGGAGAAAGGCGCAAATCCCCGAAACCCCTGATTAGAGCTTCGCGGAGCTTTCATCCAAACGTGGCTCCAGTCCACATTAGTCTGCCCATAGGTACGGATTACAACAGGTGGAAATTTTGGTGAGGAATGTTCTTATCGTTCGAAACATGCACCAGCCGTCCGGTCTTCCCAAGCAACTAGGCGACTGGAGCTTGCAAGCCTGAATTCCCTGGGCCGGTTCGTTTCCTGGACCCAACCTAACCCGAACGGGTATTCGTCACGTACCAGCTGATGCCCCCCGTGTGTCGCTCGGCTGCACGCAGGCCACACCCACCATGACAGCGCAGCACATGAGACGGACTCGAGCCATTGGCCGGCGATCGATCTTGGATACCGAGGCACGACATTCGAAGTTGCGGAGATATCTACCAGTGACCTACCACCAGAGCCACCTAAGACGGGGTGTCATGCATGTCCCTGTCCGCAAATTTCCTCCTCAGGACAGGCAAGGCAGGTTGTATGGTGAAGGATACCCGGTGTACCTATCACAAGTTGGAATACCAGCTAAAATCCGGCCAAGCCCCACGGCACGACGCTCCAATACATTGCGAAAACAGTCCCCTGTGTATCATGGATAGATATGTTCGTCCCACGCCGTCTCGGGAGTCTGATAACAGAAGAACCTGCTGTTCCCGTTAGGCATCGTTGCCATCCCAAGTGATCAGTCCCTAGTACTAGGTACTGCCGACTTTCGGATCCTTGACCTCTCTCTCCCCTCATTATCAACCTCATTCATTGCACAATCACTACTCCGCGCCGGCCGCTCCATTTTAATTCCGACCAACCCGCCTCAGTCCTCCGTCTACGGCCGGGAAAAACAAGACGCTATAAAAAAAGCTTCTTCCTCAATTCCTACTCTAAGTTCCGCCGCTCGATCACCTCATGCAGCCCGGCCCCACCACACCCTTCGCAGGTCGTTAAGCCTCGGCATAGCCGTTCTTTTGTCTTCCGTACGGTGCCACCTACCTGCTGAGGAATATAAAATCTTCTTGGATCCCGAAGGGAGGAGCGTAGGCTCTCTTCTTCTTGTCTCCATTGCCGCGTGTTGCGACCGAGCTCCCAAACATGCCAGGTGAGTCGGTCATCTCGAAGCCAGCGTGGCGTGATGGCAACCTAGACAATATCTTCTAGACCCTTTTAGCAGACAAAGTCTTCGTTAAATAGCTGCTGACCATGTCTGAGATTTCATAGTCCCTCTCGCCCTTTCGATCCCCGCGGCGGCGGCGGGCCTCGCATACATAAATGCCCGAAGCTCAGTATGGTACGATTTGAAGTTGATGCAGGCCATTTTGCCCTCAATCATCAAAATGCGCCTGGCAGGATACAACGGGCGGCTCAATATGTTCTACATCCTCGAAGACCGAGCCAAGGACAAGCACTCGGCAAACCGGGTGTTCCTGCGGTTTAAGGACAAGTCTTATACATACGCCGAGTTCTACACAATCTCGCTGCGGTACGGAGAGTGGATGAGGACGAGGTATGGCATCAAGAAGGGCGAGATAGTGGCCATAGACTTCATGAACTCGGACGTCTACCTCTTCATACTCTTCGGTCTGTGGTCGATTGGCGCGAAGCCGGCCCTCATCAACTACAACCTGCGCGAGACGGCGCTGGTCCACTGCGTCGCCGCCGCGAAGACGACCCTATGCCTTGTGGACCCCGCAGTGGAGGAGGCTGTGACGGAAGAGGTCAGGGGGGAGCTATCTGGTACACGGTTCGAGGTGTTCGGCCCAGAGTTCGAGGCCGAGGCACTGGCGACCGATCCGAGACGGGTTTCTGACGAGGTTCTGTACGAGCCGAAGGGGCATGCGATGGGCATCCTGATATACACCTCTGGCACTACTGGCCTTCCGAAAGCCGCGGTAGTCTCGTGGGCGAAAATCATGATCGCGGGGACTTTCACATCAAGCCTTATCGGCTTGACGACCACAGATGTGTACTACACAGTATGTACTCAACATGCCAGGCACCTTTTTCTCAACTCTCTTTCCCCTCCCGGCTAACGACGGGTTCAGTGCATGCCTCTCTACCACTCGACCGCGATACTTATGGGTCTGAGCAACGTCCTTGCCGGCGGGGCAACCCTTGCACTGGGGGTGAAGTTTTCGACAAGAAACTTCTGGAAGGAAGTTCGGGGTTATGACGCCAGCATCATCCAGTACGTTGGTGAGACATGTCGGTACCTCCTCACTGCGCCTAATGAGTACGACCCGGTGACTGGTAAGGCTCTAGACCAAGAGCACCGCGTACGAATGGCGCACGGCAACGGCCTGCGCCCGGACGTGTGGAACAAGTTTAAGCAGCGGTTCGGCATTACCACGATCGTAGAGTTCTACGGTGCTACGGAGGGCTCCTTCGCCACATATAACGTGAGCAGCAACGACTTCACGGCGGGGGCAATCGGGCGGAACGGGTGGGTCTATAGCTTGTTGTTGTCGTACTCGATCGCCTTCGTCCAGGTGGACTACAACACGGACCTTCCCTACCGTGACCCAAAGACCGGGTTCTGCAAGAGGTCGGCCACGGGGGAGGCCGGTGAGTTCATCTTCAGGCTGCCGGAGAAGGACACGGAGTCGAGATTCCAGGGCTACTTTGGCAACAAGGCAGCCACGGAGGCCAAGATAATTCGCAATGTGTTCAGCAAAGGGGACGCTTGGCTGCGGACGGGCGACGTGATCCTCAGGGACAGCGAGGGCCGGCTCTTCTTCCACGACCGCATCGGCGACACATTCCGCTGGAAGAGCGAGAACGTCTCGACGCAGGAGGTCAGCCACGTGATGGGACTGCACCCGGCGGTGCACGAGGCCAACGTCTACGGCGTCGAGCTGCCGCACCACGACGGGCGGGCGGGCTGCGCCGCCCTGTCCCTCGAGTCCGGGCACAGGGTCGACGACAACCCGGAGCTTCTAAGGAGCCTCGCCGCCCACGCGAGCAAGGAGCTGCCCAAGTTCGCGGTTCCTCAGTTCATCCGCGTCGTGAGGGCGATGCAGGCCACGGGGACCAACAAGCAGCAGAAGCACGGGCTGAGGGTCGAGGGGGTCGACCCGCGGAAGGTCAATGGGGATGGTCTCTACTGGCTGAGGAAGGGGCGGTACGTGCCCTTCAGGGAGAAGGACTGGGCGAAGCTGGGCGCTGGTATGGTGAAGCTTTGAAGTAGAGAGACAGACACCTCCAGTTGTGGTTTTGTATTTGCACATTTCTGCGTATTCTTCTTATCTTTTCTTCTGCGATGGAGTCTAGGTCTGGGTTCTATTGGGCAGTACCTTTCTTATTGTATACAACTTTTTTTTCAGTGTTGACTTCAGTATTAAATCCTAAGAAATGAAGAAATGTCAGAATGCATCAATAGTCTGCCGCAGGACCCACCCTCTTTTGGAAGCCGTTTCGGCGTCTCCCTTCTGCGTCCAAGGGTCTGCCTATATGAAACTTCGATACCTCCAGCAACCAGGGGCGGGCACTTTTAGGCACCAGAAGTGGTCGTATTGTTTCTAAAATAAAATGTGCAGAGGAAAGTTGGTTTATATTCTGGAGGCAATGGCCTGACCCGATTGTCTGTGTGGTAGGGGAACCCCGGCAGTCGCGGGGAGCTGTGTCGTTGGGGTCAGGCATAAAAATCAGGACGGCGACCTCCCCACCTACCTAGATACCCCTCATTATCTGCCCCAAATGGCAGCAAGACGCCTAGCGTCCAACTTGGTTCACGCCGAAAACGTTATCGTTTTCTCTTTGATCAAGATGGGTGATTTCAGTCTTTCCGGCCTTGATGGCGCGTCTTGCAAAAGGCACTGTCAAAATGACATAATCAGAGTTAGGCCAATCACGGAGCTTGAACATTGCGCAATGAGGTACCATTCCGGATCGGGATAATGAGGGGCAACTCATCATGCTTCCAACCCCTGCTCAGTTTGGGGAATGGAGGGGCAGAAAAACATCATCGCCCTACCTGAAGTCCTGGACAAGGCTCCTGGCCATTGAGCTCCCCCAGCCATGAGCCAATACTAAGGGGAGAACGAGCAGAACAGACGTGAAATATCGGCCCATCCTCTCTATGACTGGCCCTCCATAAAGGTTCTCGGGGTCTGTGATAGTTCCCGAGTGCCTGAGGTAGCACGGAAGAGCTAAGAACGGCGAATGCAGGTCGGCTGGTATTGACTTACAATTAGTAAACATGAGCACATCGTTCCCTGGGGCCCTGGCTTTAGACTTTTTACTGAGAGGCTCCCAGTATTTATAAGAGACAGCTGCCCGCTCTGACACCATCCTCAACCGTCTCCTTGTGATTCTCTCCTATCTCTGCCCCGTGCTCCGACCAGACTGTATCTTGCTCCCATCTTGCTCTCTTCTTTAACCCGCCATCGCCGTTCCTTTGCGGCAGAGCTTGCAAAGACAACCCGACTCACTCTTCACCCACTCGACACTGATTCACTATGGCTGAGCAACGCGCTGCTCCGTAAGTCGCATCCCACCAACGGCACCCACATGCCTCTCGCTACTGTTCACTCGTACATGATGTATATTTATAGCTAATTCTGACGCGTCTATCTCCGTCCAGCCTTCGCCTGGGCTCAACCGCCCCCAACTTCAAGGCCCAGACCACGAAGGGGGACATTGATTTCCATGAGTTCATCGGCGACAACTGGGTGGTCCTCTTCTCGCACCCAGAGGACTTTACACCCGTCTGCACCACCGAGCTCGGCGAGTTCGCCCGCCTGGAGCCCGAGTTCACCAAGCGCGGCACCAAGCTCATCGGCCTATCGGCCAACACGCTCGGCAGCCACGAGGGCTGGATCAAGGACATCGACGACGTTACCGGGAGCCACGTCTCTTTCCCCATCATCGCGGACAAGGAGCGCAAGGTGGCCTACCTGTACGACATGATTGACTACCAGGACACGACCAACGTGGACGAGAAGGGCATCGCCTTCACCATCCGCTCCGTCTACATCATCGACCCCAAGAAGACGATCCGGACAATCCTGTCCTACCCTGCCTCGACGGGCCGCAACTCGGCCGAGGTGCTCCGCATCGTCGACTCGCTCCAGACGGGCGACAAGTGGAAGGTCACGACCCCTATCAACTGGGTGCCCGGCGATGATGTTATCGTCCACCCGAGCATCAAGAACGAGCAGGCCAAGGAGCTTTTCCCAGAGTTCCGCGCCGTCAAGCCTTACTTGCGATTTACACCCTTGTCCAAGGACAAGACGTCTGCTGCTTAAGTGTCGCGGAGCGGGACTGATGGGATGATCAAGAGGTTCCCTTGTTGGGAGGAAAGACGGGGAGAAGGCCGATATCTGCTGATAGAGGAGCGGTAGAACCGCAGGTCGCACAACCGGTGGACTGAGGCACTTACTCATCGCAGCCGGTGGGTGCGGGGGACGACGATATTCGTGTGACGTGGTTTCCCAGTTGATTTTACCTTGTAGTTACCCCGAATCTCCCTTTCTTCATTGATTGATCCTCCTATGCTTAGGGTAGTCTAGGCGTTATTTCAGTCTCACACGTTATAAATCTGCACATATCCTAGGAAGTTCAACAAGGAGCTCTCGTCCGCCTCCTTGGCATAACAACCTTCCCGGGCTTGAGACCTAGGCTGATTGGTAGTTCCGGAGACATATGAAGCTTCTCAAAACGGCTAGTTCAAAGGGTCGAATGGCAATTGGTAGTGGTGAAACGCTTCCCGACCAACGTCAGAAACATCATGACACGGGAGATGGATGTCATAATCGGTTAGCGCGTTTCCCCCATCACCAAGGAAGGTCGATAGGCATAAGATTGCTGGTAATGCTTCAAGTCTGGATGGCGGCTGCATGAATTTAAAACTCTGGGCTTTGCCAAAAACCTAGAATTGCCCCGCAATGAGGCCGACATCCGTCCCAGCTCGGGAATGGCGGGCGGTGAACTCGATGTCGTGATACCGATAGCCGAGACAATTCTGGAAATTCTGCTTAATGTTGCGCTTCCTTTTCATTCACATCGATGCTCTTTTTTTCTTGCCTAACATTTGATTTGGGATTACTGTTCAGAGTGTTGCTGGTTGCTGGTACGTCGCGGGGCCTCAACCAGAGCTGTACCTAATGACCCCTGGCGGTTTAATTAACGTCTTGAAGCAGAGCTACCCTGCCATCCCGCAAGGCCACTCCTGGACGGGTGTTTCTCTCTAATTACTTCCTCTTTCGCCGAGAATGCCATGTTTCGCGACACTTAAGAGTCAGCTGCCCGAATGGAGGACGACGGGACAGGCTTCGGCAGAACAGTGTAAGCGGGCGGCCTGCAGACGTCCGTGAGACTTTCCCGTCTTTGAAAGCACTCATGGTATCTGTAGGGTGGTAGAAAGGCGCCCCATGCGTTGAGGCGGTATGCCACGTATTCCCATCATTTTGATGAGTGCCGGCAAGCAATAGCGGGGTGGATGCCAACAAGGCGACCAACAGGCTTACCTACATACAGGTAGGTAAGCCTATCAAAGAGTTGACAAACCGCGCTGGGCTGCAACCCAGCGTGTCGTCCCCTCGCTGTGGACGAGAAATACCGTCTCAAGAGAGGCGTACTGGCCGACGCTTTTGGTGCCTAGGTGAGTACCCAGGGAGAAGGGCAAGGCCAGGCAAAACTACATGCGCTACCTGTAGATTGCCTACTCCGAAAGTCATGGGCTTCCTAGTGTATATCGACGGCTCTCCGTCTTCGGCCCAGTATCCAGCATCCGCTCTCGGGTTCGGCCGCCACTGTTTCGACCCTGATGTCTGCCTGCCGCGTTACGCTTGCTGTGCCTCTTGATGTAGTACTTACTAAAGTCAACTTAGCCCACTGCAGATCTTTCCGGGCGATGCCAGTGCTGCCATGTATGAGAGCGGCGGTTGGTATTATCCTCCCGGAGCCTCGGTCGCATTAAGACCTTGTCAAAGCTTTATAATATCCCGCCTGGCATTGTTAAACCTAACAAGACCACAACCTTGGGATTGGCAAGAACGAGTCAAATTCCTGGGGCGACCACCTGATCTATCGTAGATGCTTGCTTCCTTGAGGTGAAAGGCGCCCGATATCCGACACCCCAGCCCGAGTCAACAACAGACACATGCCCGCACCTTGAGTTAGGTATCGACTCCATTTTATCCGGGATGCGGGGTCTCCTGGCTCGAAGTGCTGGAAGTTGAAGCACACATCAAGGAAACAAGTCTCCAAACCCAAACAGAGCTAAACGGTTTCAGTGACGAGCCACGGGGAACCCGATCCCGTGGATGCATTTTGTAGCGTAAGCGGTGATGAACCCGTCACAGCGGGAAATGACGCACAGGCCAGTTCAACGAATGCAAGAAGACGCCCTAGTCAAAGATAAAAGCCAGGACTCTCGCCTGATGCAAGGAAGAATCTGGTTCCTTTTTGACTCAGGTACGGAGTAGGTATCTGAAGCTGGGATGGCGTATTGATGATGGATGTTCCTTCCTGAGTGCTTGATGACCCTCGGTTTTGTTTTCGTGGAATTTCGTGGTTTCGCACAGTTGGTTTCATCGTTCGACATCGGCCGGCACTTGGGTCCGTTTCTAGAAGGAAACAATTTCCAGGGTTCCACGTTCACGACACCAATTTTCCCAAAGTGGCCTTTCGTTGGGGGGTAATCCTTGAGCCTGCGAGGCTGCATCGGTCGAGCTATCAATCTGGGCTAGCTCGAAATCTAGGCTAGCTCGAAATCTAGGCTAGCTCGCAATCTCGATCCCCTTTTCGACCGTCATGGTGGGTGGCTTTGGTTGTCAGCGGTGTATCGTTTAGAGTACCTAGTACTAGCGTACACCTGTACTAGTACGGAGTACTGCGGTAGTAGAAGTGATTTTGTCGCCAGCATGCTATCCCCTAGAACCAGACATGCATGCAGCCGGGTCAACCAGACCTTGCAGGCGTGCCAGGCACAGCAACCTAACAAACTGTCAACGCTTTGTGCCGCCAGAGGAGCAGCCACTTCGACCAACCAGAGTGCAGTGACAGCCTGCAGAGAGCCAACCACAAGGCTCATTGCACATTTTGTCGACGAGCCTCGAGCGGCGCTTTGGCCTGATCGCATTTTACCGCCAGCGCTTTCATTGCTCAATCCTGCCACACACACATCCTGCTAGTCTGCGCTCCCCCTCCTCGGCTGCCCGCACGCACGCACACGGCTCGCATTCTTCGACAAAGAATACCACACCGTCGCGCGAATCCAGTCTGGTCTTTCATCTGCAACCTGCCACCGTGCCAGTCGCAAGTCGCCAGCCACTCCAATCTCCAATCTGCACGTTCCCACCTCATAGCACCGCCAGCGCACTTTCACATCCACAGAAGCCGCTACCTGATACCTCCCAGACCTTCGTCCGTCTCCACCGTGAGAGGAGCAACGCGCCTTGTAACTTCCCGCCATTATTTATTTGTACGGAGTAAGGGGAGAAAAAGGGAAAAACCAGCGCTCAGCTTGGCCACCTCTACACTACGGATTACGCCCGCCGTCCATCAGCTGCTCCTGGAAGTCTTGTCCGCTCGGCGTCTGTGCGGACCTCATTCGATTTGGACTCGACAAGCATCAGGAAATTAGACACTGCAACCTAGGCCCAGCGGCTTTGCCACGCTTTCCCTTCCAGGTATGATCCTCTCCAGATTTGTGCTGCCCCCTTTGGATTTCGCACCGTCCACCATCGGCCATCGGCAGCCATCGTGTTCAACGTCCGCCCATCCCTATATCCCCTGCCCCTCTCTGTGGATACTGTCTCCGGCGATGCCTTCGCCGCCTCGCGTGGCTCCCTCGCTTCGCCTTCCCCGTGTCCCTAGTCCGTGCTCCTTCCCGCGCGCATCCTAGCAGGACTGGGAATCTCTTTTCCTTCTCTGGTCCCGGTCCCATGAGCATGACTTCGACGAACTTCGCTTGCTCTCCCCCCTGCTCTGAGCCCTGCCGCCCCCCTCCCTCAGCTCTGAGTCCTCGCGTCCCTTTCCTTAAGAGAACTTTTCCCCTACGCTTTCCCGAGGATCTGGATATTGGCAGCTGTGTGTCCCATGCCTCCCAAGGCTTCTAGAAGCCTGCTTGCCTCAATCCCAGGTCTGAGGTTCACACTCTCACAACCCCTGTGCGCTGCTTGCCTAGGCGCTACAGTTTTCATCTTTCCCACAAGGGTGACTGGGGTTCACGAACCATTCTCGTGTTCCTTTAAAGATTCTTTGTGCCACCAACTGGTCGTCTCCTCCCTCCCGCGTCCGCTTGTGACTACTGCTCGAGAGTTGTCGGGTCAAGCCTTAGCATCTTCCTTGTAGAGGACAGCCAGGGACCTAGGGACGCCAACTGACAGCCATGAACAATGCAGGCCCCTACGGTGCAGGCGATATCTCTCGCTTCTCTGACTCCGAGAACGAAGAACGGTCTCCTTCGTCGGTGAGGTCGCCCTCCGAGATCCTGTCTGGTGTCTATCGGGGTATCAAGAAGATTACCCCCGGCCGAGAAGACATTGCCAAGCTCGCGCGACAGCCGTCACAACTCGGCCTCAAGTCGTTCTCCTCGTCCTCATCATCTCGAGCTCACCATCATGCGCGAAATCTGAGCTTGCAAAGCAGCCTCGAAAAGCCCTTGCCCGAGCCTCCCCCGGAACTGTCGCCCAACTCGGCGTTAACCCCGACAGCGGCCCAACCACAGCACAGCGCCAGTCTCGGCACAGTACTGGAAGTCAGACCGAGGATGGAGAGGACGAACACAATGGATTCGATGACCTCAGTGTCATCGGTGGACATGCCGCAGACACGCGCTGGGCTCCGAAGGAACGAAACGGGGGATCTCAGCATGAGCAGCAGTTTCGCTAGCTTGACGCGGCAGGACACACATGAAGAATCGAGAGACAACCTGACACCCAAGAGCAATGGCCCGCCATCGGCCGGCCCGTCTCCGCAGGTGGCGCAGAGCCGCACCCCCGCCATCGGTCCTGCTGTGGGGACACCGTCGTCCTCTGGATCGTCGCATTTGTCCGGGCTGATGTGCAACGTGCACCGGACGACCGGGCGAGAGCCACACCCTCTTGTCGGGGCGACGACTACTATATTGGGCGACAAGCTCTACGTCTTTGGTGGCAGGATTCTATCTCGGAGCCGACCTGCGCCCCTGACATCGGACTTGTACGAGCTAGACCTCATCAGGCGACACTGGACAAAGATCGAAACGACCGGGGACATTCCGCCTCCGCGGTATTTTCATTCGGTGTGTCCCCTGGGCGACACGAAGCTCGTCTGTTACGGCGGCATGTCTCCTACCCAGAGCCAGACGAGCCCATCTGCGGCCCAAGACCAGCAGCCTGAGGTCACCGTCATGTCGGATGTCTATATCTACGATATGCATACAAAGAGGTGGACATTCATTCCGACGCAGGACGCCCCTCAGGGTAGATATGCACACTGCGCCTGCGTCCTCCCGTCGTCGGCTACTTTCGCGTCGCACAAGGCACCGTTATCGGCGCTGCATCATAATCCCTCGACCGGCGCTAACGAGGGCCGGATCGGAATCAGCATCGATGGAACAGGCGGTGCCGAGATGGTTGTTGTTGGCGGTCAGGACGGCAACAACCATTATATCGAGCAGATCAGCGTTTTTAACCTGCGGAGCCTTAAGTGGACGTCGATGCAGCCTCTCGGCAAGAGCTGCGGCGCTTATCGGAGCGTCGTTGCCCCATTGCCGCCCTCCGTCACAGCCAAGATTGGAAAGGCTAACGCGGGAGCGGTTCAGCGGCAGGATGGCGGCATCAGCCAGGAGGCTCGCGAGCCAGGATCGTCCATGCTAATCTACTCAAACTACAACTTCCTGGATGTCAAATTGGAGCTCCAGATTAGGGCGAGCGACGGCTCACTGTCGGAGAAGCCCATGTCGGGAACATACTCCCCTCCAGGGCTGAGGTTTCCGAACGGAGGCGTCATCGACACACACTTCGTTGTCAGCGGCACCTACCTGACCTCGTCCAAACAGGAGTATGCTCTCTGGGCCCTGGACCTTAGGAACCTTACCTGGTCGCGAATTGATGCTGGAGGTAGTGTCTTCAGCCAAGGAAGCTGGAACAGGGGGGTGCTTTGGAACAGGAGAAACACCTTCGTCATATTGGGCAACCGGAAACGAAGCCTGGTCGACGACTACAACCACCGCCGGATAAACTTCTCCAATGTCTGCATGGTCGAACTGGAGGCGTTTGGCTTCTACGACAACCCAAGGAAAACGGCGCCGCTCTCTGGCTTTGTCTCAGCCAGCAGTCCTTATACCAGTCCCGGGCTCAGCCTGGCGCGGAAGGCCGGCTACACGGCGGGTGGTCGGTTCCATTCAAGAGCATCCGAGGAGCTGGGCGAAAAGGCCCTCATCCTGCGGGAACTCGCAGATATGGACATCCTCTGCATCGGAGGGGAGCGCATCCCTGTCAACAGCCGGATTGTGGCGCGCCGTTGGGGGCCATACTTCGTGCAGCTGCTGCGTGAAGGCACGGCCACACAAGACGGCAACGATGTCGTCACAATACGAACAGCGCCTGGAGCCAACATTCGCTCGTCCGTCAACACCATCACGCCGTCGAGCCGGAACACGATGGAGAGCACCATGTCCATGGCCACGTCGATGGCCTCGGGCTCGAGCTCGGCGAGCTTAAAGCCGCCCAGCACCTCGGGGACCAGCATCTCGGGCAGCATGATGAGCCCACCAGTCGACCCGGCGACGATCAACACGGCACCGACGCCCCGGACCCTGCCGCCCAACTCGAGGCCACGATGCCTGTACCTGCCCCACACATACCTCACCATCCAGGCGCTCCTCCACTTCCTCTACACCAGCAGCCTGGCGCCTCCCAGCTCGCCCCTGTGCACCCCGCAGATCCTCTGCAGCCTCCTGCAGCTCGCGCGACCCTACCGCATTGACGGCCTGCTCGAGGCGGTGATCGAGCGGCTGCATACGCTCCTGGACAGCCGCAACGCGGCCGCGGTGTTCAACGCGACGGCCATGGCTGCCGGCGGCGGGCGGGGCATCGACGGGACCCTGAACCCCAACTTCTTCGTCCCGAGCGGCGGGCTGGAGACGCTCAGCCCGACTACGGAGCCCTATACGGGCGGCACCTTTGGCAGCAGCTTCGGCAAGCAGGCTGCCGGCGACTCCTCGGGCGGGCTGGCGGGCCAGGCCGCGAACCTGCGGATCAACACGTCCCTGTCCGGCGGTCAGCAGCAGCAGCAGGGGCAGCAGCAGCGGCCGGCCAGCGAGGAGCTGTCGGCCACTACGAGCGTGTCGGGCAGCGAGTGGAGCTCGGACCTGGGCGGCAGCGAGAGGGGCGGCGGGGCGCGGGAGGTGTGGAACGGGGAGCTCAGTAGCGTCATTGGGCTGCAGAAGCGGGGGCTCAGGGGGCTCATGGAAGGGAGGAGGATGAGGGAGCGCACGGGGACGAATTCTGGGATGGGGTCTGGCGGCGGTGGCGGCGGCGGCGGCGTAGCTGGTCGGGCGGGTCTTGGGTTGGGGATTGCAAGTGGTTCTTGAAACCTGGTGGTCTTTCCCCCTTTTTTTCTTGTCCCCCCCTCCTGCCGTTTCCACCTCATCTTTCTTTCTCGCGCCCTTCAGTTGCATCGCCGCTTGTCCGGTTCTCGTATACATCTTTCACTCTTATCGTCATCATCATCATCATCACTGGGCATTATTGATCATCATCATCTTCCTTGCGACATGGAAGCATCGAGGCGGGGAGGTCATACCATGAGTTTACGAGCATACGGCCAGTAGCAAAAGTTTATTCCTCTCCATCTACACATTTTTTACTCTTTTAACCTTCTTGCTTCTCTTCTTTGTTTCCCGCTCGAGGAACCTCTTTACACTTTATCATTCTTTTTTATGCTTGGGCTTTAAAGTTGTTTATGCATGGGGCTATTCTTATTCCCCCCCCCCCTCTCTTCATTTTATTTTTTTCCGTCGTCTCTGGGACTGATGGGCTAGGTGCTTATTATTTTGCTTTTTGACTTCCGCAAATGTGTTCATTTTTCTGGCCCACCCTCTTAACCGTCTGGCACCGGACAGCTCACTTAGCCTTGCTCGTTGGACAAAACTCAATAGAGTCGAGAGGGGTGTCTCTATTATACAATGTCATGTGCCATCTATGTGGTATGGTTGTCGGTTTAGGACTGTCTTCGCTGGGAATTGCCCCTGCTGACCCAGCAGCTTCCATGCCCTATCACGCTCAATTCAGCAGCAGAAGGAATATTAGTCGAAGCTCCAGGGAAATCGGTTCGAGTCCTTTGCTGGTAAGAATAGACTTATACCTCTACATTTCTATTTGTTGGTATAGCCTTATAAATGGACCAGGATGGCTAGACACCATGAAAGACTTCACACGGTGCCGCGTCTGTCGAGGCAACCGTTTCACTCCAGTCGTTTGGTTCCCGAAGACCATGTCATCCGCCCACGCCCGGCGATGAGGTTAGTACTGTTGATTTGTTTGTTCAATTCTTCGACGCACCTCCTGGTTCGTTGCGCACACCCATTGGACCTAAGGTTTTGAGCTAGTCTTCGAGCACGAGGACACGGAGTAGGTGGGAATGATGGACCTGCCCTCCAGCACGATTGCTATGAGCGCTGCCTGCATCGGGCAGAGCCCCCTGTCCCATCACACTTGGTTCTTCCACAAATAGCCCGGACTGCTGCTGCTCCGCCCCTCTTGTCATAGGGGATGGTGATGACCGGGGATGGCCCCTGCGCCGCTGCCGTTTTTGACGCCATTGATAATGACGGCGGGTGAAAGGTCGTCGTGGTGCTGGTGCGGGTCCCCGTGCCTGACCCCGCCGCCGGCCAGGCTGTCATCCGAGTTGCTGGTCGAGACGCGGAACTCGGTCTTGCGCACGATGTGCTTGCTGCTCGAGTTGTCGTCGAGCAGCTCCTCCCACTTGCCTCTGCCGCTCGTTACCGTTACGGCCGCAGCACCTTTAGTCTTTCCGTTAGGTGTCAGCGAACTAAGCTAGGTGCCGACTTTGTAGGCCTACTTTGGTGTTGGAGGGCGAAGAGGGGTTTTTCAGTTAGCTATTTTTGGGGGCTTTCTCTGCACCATTCCCACGATGTTGGCGCGAAGGTGATACGCCAGGCTCTCCAGTGTGAAAGGGAGGCGTGCCCCCTTTACTGTATGCCGTTCTCCACAGGTAGCTGCGATGCGCCACTTACATTGAGGTCCCCTCTAACGCCGTTGGACCCGGCCTTGCCGGCTGCGTATGCAGCGTTCGGCCCCTTGGACTGGTTCGATGAGCCCCGGTAGAAGCGGTGGAATAGACGGCGGAGCGGTGGCAAGGAGCAAGCGATGATGCCTAGGGCGTTCTCGATCAGGGAGAAGATGACGAGGAATCCCTAGTAGACTGCGCGGCCGAGTGGGCAAGGTTGGTTAGCTCATCCTCCCTCCCAAGCCAGGTTTCTCATCAGAGGAGTCATCAGGCCCGGCGAAGAGCCAAGCTGTCAACCTACACATGAGGTCGTTGGGGAACCTCTTGGTGTCGAGGAACTGGTAGAAGGGGATGCGACAGAGCGAGCCCAAGCTGGCCAGCACGCCCAGCCCCAGGATGCAGATGACAGAGATCTTCCTGCGGCGGGGCATCTGCAGCCCGCGGACGATGAAGAAGGGCACGATGGCGCAGACCCAGTCCGTGACGACCTAGACGATGGACCCGACGTAGCTGATGATGAGGAAGGCCTCGGGCCCGGACGAGCACTCCCCGAGCAGCGGGTTCCACGTGGCCGCGAAGGGCCGACAGTTGCCCCAGACCCAGCCCAGGCACCCGACGGCCGTCGTCCCCGTCAGGCCCAGGGTCGCGTAGATGACCCAGGCGTACAGGCGCTGCTCGCAGATGCGGAGGATGGTGAAGGCGATGGCGGCCTTGGTGATGGTGCTGGAGAAGTAGTAGATCAGCTCGAAGGTGATCATATACTCGGCGGCCCGAATGTTGAGGTAAAGGTTCTGCACGTCGTCGTGGGCTCCGACGCCGTAGTTGGCGGCAAGGATGGCGACTGCGCACGAGGGGACGAACGGGAGCTATTTTGGTTGTTTTTTGTCGCCCTGAGGGGGATTGGTGTCAGCCAAGGGCCTGTCGATTCCCTCACCTCATTCATAAGGGCAGAAGCGTCATGGTCCACGCTGTGTGAACTTACCCATCCCAGAACTGCCAGATAATCGTCAACCCCCCACTTCTGACCCCTTTCTGATATCCTCACATAGACCCGGAGTCCAACGACTACTGTAGCGAGGATGGCGAAGGAGTATGCCAGCCCGTAGATGGCGACGCCAGCGTCCTTGGGCGTGATGGGAGGGTGAGCATAGGCCATGGCCTGGAGGACTTGGCCCTGGGCGAGCAGCGCCGCGGGACTGGCCGTCGCTGCGGCCGCGGACTCGCTCATGGCCTTCTTCCCTGTTCCTGTATACCGTCCTCCTCCGAGACGTCCGCTAGACTTTTGACCACTGAGCTCGGCTTTCCCCCGAGTCCCCGAGGAACCATCGATGTCGACCTTGGTAGGCTGGACGGGCGTACTGTCTGCCGGCCAGTTGAGGCTGAAAGTGATAGCACAACGAGACCAGGAGCATAGGGTCTCAAAATAAACACACGGCGTCCCTGCCGGTATGGAAGTGGACGGCGAGTGCCGGCTAGTCCGATTTTGTTTTGTTAGCGTCGACAGTGGTTTGCCCCAGAATGTGGACGTCCAAGGGCC